>VWZT01005047.1:685412-816850 GCA_013397055.1 Pachycephala philippinensis
CTTCCCCCATTCTGCAGTAAACTCAGATAGAATTTTCTGCAGATTTTCTGAAAGGAACAGTATTGATGGTAAATGGGAAATTACAGGTGCACTCACCAAACTGTGTCCAGTAAGAAACTGTGACACAAAATGGTGTCGATAGTCTGAATTCCAGGACATCTTTTGAAACTGTCTCTGTCTCCAGTATCTTCCTGCTGAGCAAAGATGAGTGTTGGGATTACTGTCTGCTCCTGCCCTTAGGACACAGGGAGGATAAATCTCAATTTTCTATGTCCTGGTGGCATTGGCTTATTTTTCTCCACATTCAAATCCTTGAGTTGTGTTGTTTCCATTATTTAGAGCAGAACTGGGCACTTTGCAAATATTTAAACTATTGTGCTTCCTCCATGCCTCTGTAATTTTTCTTTTTCAATTTTTTTGCTCTGGTCGCTTAAGAGAGTTTGCCGAACCCCTCTTTGTTTGGGTATTTGACTATTCTGTACTCAAAGCTCCTTCAGCTGCCACCATGGGGGTGCAAATGTGCCACTAGGGCTGGAAAGATGCTGGAACACAGATCCCGTGGCAGTGGTGCTGCCTCCCCTCACCTGGCTGTGCTGCTGGAATCCAGCCCAAGCAGGAGTAGCTGGATCTCTGGCTGCAGAATGTCAAATGTCCCTCCACAATATCAAAGGTCTCTTTTCAGTGTGGTGTTGTAGCAGCTTTAGATTAAAGAATCTTCTGAGAATTAGGCAGAGGTTTTGATACCCATGAGGCAGTTTTGGTTTCTTCCCTTCCAAACTCCATTTTTGTTTAGTTTTCTATTACCACAATATTTAGACCCACAGACTGCTGATGTGGGGTTTTTCCCCTATACTTACAATAATATTTAGCCCTGAGACTGTGGATATATGTGTTTTAGTGAAGATAAACAATGCACAAAGTAGTACCAGTTGAAAAACACAGAGAACTCATCATTCTGGCGTTCCTAAATTGAGGGGTTTTTCCCTCCACCTTTTTTTCCTGTCCTTCTTTTCTGTGCTTCAGCTGCCATCAGGAGCAGCTTCCCTGGTGAAGAACAGCAGGGGTGTAAATACATCTATATATTTGCATTGTGTGTCTATACCATAGAGACAGATCTGCCGTGACATTTATCTGCGCCCAGGAGCGGATGCCAGATAACGCCTTCCTGAAGATAAATGTCATTACAGATATTAGCCATCAAATATTCTTTATATATTTACATAAAACATTACAATGAGGCTTTAAAACGAAATCTTGCAAGAAGCAGATGAGAAGAACATCCATAGGAGACAACTGTAAGATGACGTACAGGAAAATATTTAGGAAGTCATTATAATAGTTTAATTTAGTTATCAAGTTATAAACTGCCAGAGCTGTTTGTTTGTTGCATCAATCAAGAGGAAACCAGTAGCAGCCTAACTCCCTGCAAATCTCTGAGGCTTTATGTGCGAGCATGAGGGACGAGGCTCAGGTGAGCAAATGAGGAAAAGATGACAGCAGAAGATTTAGAGAAGTGTTTGGATCCCCTCGCTCCCCTCGAGCTGACAACAAAGTCTCTTTAAGGCTCTCTTGGCACACAGCAGGGAGCAGGCAGGAATGACTGGATTTCAGCTGGGCACCTAATCACCCATCTGATTGAGGCTGTGGCTGGTGCTTTGTCACCTTGTAAAGGAGTAGGGCATCATTTGGGTTTCTTGGGAATAAAAAGATGCCCCGGAATGAAAGTGCTGAGCTGTATTTCCCAGAAGAAATGGTCAAAGGTAGTGGTTAATCACAAAAATCCAGCTCTTTGGAGGCAGTGCTGGTGAGGGGCTACAGGCAGGTGTGAAAGATGATCTTTTATCCTTCAGCTAAGGACAGAGCTCAGATAAGTATAAGCAGATTTAGTCCTTCCTTTCTGATTAATAAACCCATTATATTTTTCCCTTTTGTCTGGACTGAATATTTCTGGTAATAAAGTCGCTTTTCCTTTTAGGTTTAAAAGGTATAGAAGTACATCTTTAATATAGATGAATGGGTATAATTAGTATGCAAAATAATGCATGTGATTAGATTTGACCAGTTTGCATGAATCTGAGTAGGTGTATGAATATTTAATATATTTAATTAATCTTAATGTAAATGTATATTTTGATCCAGGCTACTCTAAGAACATGTTTCAATAATTATTTCTTTTTTTCTTTGCCTTTATTTCCTCAATTGTGTTTATTTCCCATTAGAATATTTCAATATATGTTTCAAATCAACCACAGCTCCTCTAGAAATTAAAAGCGTCAATACCGTGAGAAATAAATGCAATTTGGGGAAAGACAAGTGCTAGGCTTAGGGAAAAAAACTGTATTACTCTCAAGAATATCACAGTGAATGTGAAGTTGTTGGAGCACGAGGGGGTGGTGATCAGGAGAAATTACAAAGACGTTGAAAAAAACAAGCAGCAATGGTCCAAAATGAATCTTTTAGTGATGTCAGAGAGGGGGAAGTAAAGAGCTTTTTGTCAAAAGGAGAAAAACTTCATCCAGATTCAGAGTTGGTAACACACCACAAAAAGAATATCCAAAGGAACAGGTATAAAAGTATTCAAATACACTTTATCAAAAAGGGTAATGCCCTACCTACCCAACAGTGAACAAGAGATGTTTTTATTTAGAAAGGACTCTGGTGTAACAAAAGCTGGCTTCCTTAGAATTCCTCACCTGTTTTACTGCTTGGTGACTATTAGTGAGATTGAGCTCCAAATTCTTGAGCAAAGATCCTTCTCTCTAACCCCGGTGGGACAGTGTGATTGTGTTTCTTGGTAGGAAAAGAACTGTTAATAGAATCAATTTGGGGGCATGGATAATATTTATGCCTCTCTGTTTTCATTCATATTACAATGGAGATGAAAAACAGACATCGTGTCTGCAAAACAGATTAGGCTGAGATTGCTCCCTGACTTATGCTTTTTAAAAGCCTCTAAAACTTTAATTAAGAAATTAGCCAAGTTGTCTATACTCCTGAAAAATGTGTTTCTGGGGAAGTTCAATGAAATTGGTAATTGTTAGTGCAAGAGGTAGTAAGAAACCTCTTCCAGGCTGTTTTTCTACAGGTCTTACAAAATTTTCACAGACTGAATTGCGATCTTTTGGTTAAATTTTAGCATGTGTCTTAATGATCATTCATTTGATCTTTCTTCGGAGGCATATCGATTGTATTTACCAAAATTATATGTGATATTAGCTTTTAGGGGTATTGTAAGCATGGGTATAGACGAATCCAAATTACTGCTTCCAGAAGGTCACCATCACCTGTCCCTCCAAGAATCTCTAACATGAGAAATAACAGAAGAAGGCTGTGTTTGGATTGATGGATGATGACACAGGGTAATTAGATTGTTCAGAACCTCACTAGAGCTATTATTTATAAATATCTACCGCCTTGCTTTTCTCCTAATCACTGAAAGGATTTGTCAACATAGATTTCCTCCTCCTCCTCAGACGATGACATGAAGTGCAGCCCACAGTATTTGCTGACAAGACAAGAACTTCTGAGACTGCCTTAAAGTATTCTGAGCAGTGACTACGTTTTTCTAGAGATTTAATCGTGCAGGGAGAACTTACATGAAAGACACAGATTTACCCGGTTCTAACTTTTATTAAATGCATGATTCCAGTAGTTTCATGACTCAGAGTAGGCAGACATTGGTGGTGGAAGAAAAGTGGATAGCCTCATTGGGAAAATGCTCCCTGTTTACCCACTGTTGGTTACAGACCTGATAAAACCTGTGCCAGTGGCTGCTTCTCACACACCCCCTGAGAGCTGGGAGTTTAGTGGCACCTGAACTTGTATCAGCCCCAAAAATTGTAAGAGGAAAAGGTGAATAATTGCTTGCAAATTGCCTGCTGTCCTCCTTAGATCCTTTGCAGGGTTACTGAGGGATGTTCTGGGAGAGAGGTCAGGATGTGACACCTCTGTTTGTGTGTGGGGACTGTGATGTCCCAGGGGATGGGGAATGGAGCTCTGGGACCCTCCTGTGCTCACTCCCACATGAATTTTGTTTCTGTGGTTTCCCTCCACAGCTGACCCGAGCCTGGTGAATGGAGAGGAGAGCTGCGTGTACTTCGCTGGGAATTCTCTTGGGCTCCAGCCAAAGAAAGTTAAAACTTACTTGGATGAGGAGCTGGACAAGTGGGCTCGAACGTGAGTACCCTGCCGGGTGTGCCAGGTGTGAACCTGTGCTTCAGAGCAGCGCTTTATTTTGGGATCTTCCTTGGCACTGCTTGAGCAGCAGAATAGTGCGTTAAAAGCACTGCAGCCCAGGAGTGAAACACGTCCGGTGTTTCCCTAGCACTGTTTCTATCTCTTTCAAAGGCAGTAAAGCAGGCAAGCAGACCCTCCGAGCTGTGCTAGCCCGTGCTGCGGGTGGTGGCTCTGCTCGGCTCACCCCGAGGGCCTGGGCAGTTTAACCCTCCCCAGCCAGCAGCGTTCATAAACAGTGTTCCTACACGAGGCACACAAACATATTTGGTCACTGCTGCTTGCTGCTGAGCGTGGTGAGGCTCAGGCCTGTGATTCCCTAATTAGTGTTTTTAACTGAGTGATTCACCCTGCAGGCCTTGCAACAGGCAGTTCCCCATGAAATAGCACCGAATGCAGGTGATGCTGCTGCCAACGCTGGCAGGTTTTTGGCTCCTCTTAAACCAAGTCTCTGCCTGACAAGTTCATTTTATTTAGAAAGAAACATTCCTGTCTTCTCAGTGTCATCTCAGCAAGGAGCTGAGTGTGGATTGCAACGAGCTTTGCTGAATGAACCTGATGTAAAAGAGACAGGAGAAAAGAAGGGCACATTGCAGGAAAGGGATCATCATCACAAATGGGGAACTTTTTAATATACACAAGGAAAAGAAAAAGCTTTTTTTACTCTTTATTTAGGTTTTTTTAATATTATGTTCTGTTTCCATTAAAAGTCTGTGCTTTGAGATCTCCAGCACCTGCCTGAGCAGCTGGAGCAGGGATGTGTAAGGAAAATGATGAGTAAAAAACAGGGAACTGAAGGTGGGAAAGGAAAATAACATCCAGATGAGTGAGTGAGCTGGGCAAGAGATGAACTCTTTTATAGTGTGCGGGATATGAGTGGAACAGATGTGATTTCATGGTGAAAGAGCAGAGGAAACATGGAGAGGCAGAAGAGGAAAAATGAATTCTGCTAAGTGGGCAGCCTTGTTTCAGCAGAAACAGTTGAGATGAAGGCTTTTCAATGCAAATGTCAAAACTCTGTAGCTGCTTTTCTACTTGAGAATGTCTGAATGCTGGGAGTGCATCAATATGGTTTATTGTCACCTATTTATCACCTGTATTCTTATAGGTGAGAAGGCTGGGAATGAGTGGGAATGAGTGGAACTTTGGGAAGCGCTCGTTCCTTCTGGTTATTCAGCCAGCACAGCAATGCAGTTTCTCCAGGTGTTGGAAAAAATTGCAACCCTGTCCATTTCTGTGCTGTTATCCCACTTTATCAGGGAAACAGCTGAGCTCCTTCAAAAGACAGAAGTCAGATAATGTTCTTAGAGTGAGGCGCTGGGACTGCAAACGTATTTCAGCTCCTCCACTGTATCTTTTCACTGCCTCACTTCTATTCTTGTGTTTGTCTTTGCTGCAGTGAAGGATGAGGTTTTCCTCAGTGACTATAAAAACCTGGAAGAAAAGGGTAGGCAGTGTTTCTTCAGATCAAAAGTGCCTTCAGAAACTGTATCTAAGGGGGAAATATGGCTGAACATTGATTTCAAGCCACTGGAAGAGAGGGAGCAAAGCTAGAAAGGCTGCTTGCCAAAAATACAGCTTGGCCTCAAAAGCCTTACTCAGAATAGATCAGAAAGTTTAAAAAGAAATTAAAACCAAAACAAAACCAAAGAAGAGACCAAACAAAATGCTCAAATTAAGATCAACAAAGAAACAGAATAAAATCCTGCACCTAAAGCAACTGAGACAGCCAGGGTAAGATCAAGCTAATTTTGAGAACACTGTATGATTGGTGGTGAATGAAATCCAAAGGAATAGCTGGTTCTAGGTACAGAAATGGGTACTTTTATTCCAGTCACCAAGGACAGCTTAACAAAACCCAGGCTAAGGTGGTAGCTGTTCCCAGCTGAAGGCTGCTCCATGGCTGATGTGTTGACAGTGTGGGATGTAGTGGCTCTGGCTTAGATAAATAAGCAGCAAGAATCTAAGAAATGGCATGCAAATTAGGTACATCCATCAAGTCAGCAATCGTATAGATTCTGGCTTTCCTATAAATTGGTTTATTGTATTTTCTGTTTGTTGTGTCTTGGGACCCATCGCGAAGAGCTGCGAGTCTATTTAAATGGCTTTCACTGCTTGTAGTTAATGGCAAGAGTGAAAAGGAAGATTACCCAGTGCTGGTCAAGGGCAGGGAAGCTGTAGCTTTATCTCCAAGTGGTGATGGCAACTCGTTAGGGCAAAGCTGGGAGAGAAAAGCATGGAAAAGCCTCTTTTCTTGTTGTGTTCCCTCTTAGTGCTTTGCTCCTTTCCCCCACCTCCACTTTAACTGGTGGGTTCTCGCTCTCTTCCTACACCTGCCTCCCACATACCTGCTCTGGTTTTGTATTCTTCCTCTCCATATCCCTCATTCCTCTGTTTTTTATGCTAATGTAAAAGATTACAAATCCAAGCCACTGGCATTCTCAGTATGGATTAAAAAGGAGCTTTTGAGACTTCATCTTTCAGTTATGTTTTCAGCTGAATCCAAGACTTATGAGGAGCAAAAAGAGATGAAGAGTTGTTCCCTTGTGTTTAGCCAAGAGTAGCCAATAACCCAATATTTTAAAAGTCCGAACTTCAAGTGACATTTTTGGCTGGAGGAAGGCCAAGAGGTGCTTTACAGTGCCTTGTTTTCCCCTCTGCCCTGCCAGAACTGGTTAAGTAATTAAAATATTTTATAGAATCATTACTGCGTGTGAGCATACTCATTGCAGCAGGCAATGTCTCTCTCATCTGAATAACTCATTAAAGTGGAACAATTAAGACAGAAGGGAGCCTGCTGTAGCCAGTTGTGCTCTTGTGAAGGGCTGGCAGGGCAACTGGGGATTGGGGAACCTGCTGCACGCAAGTCTTGGGCACTGGAGTTGAGTAAAATTGGGACTGAAAGGAAAAATTGTTCTCTGTGGATGTATCGATGCAGGGGAGGGAAGGAGCCACTTATGTGAAAAGTATGTTGGCACGGTAAATACAAACAAGGAATTAATAAATTGAGGCTAGAAATAAACCATATATAAATTTCTAAGCATTGAAGCAGTCTGGCAAGAGGCTGACACGAGCAGAGTAGATTAACAACCTCCTAGTTTGAGGAAAGCTTTATGATGTAACACTTGCAGTAGCAAAGGCTATTTTCAGCAAGTCAGAAGGTATCTTTGGGTTTATGTGCTGAACTAATCCTGCAGGATATGAGAGCCTTACAAACAGGAGTGCAGCTTGGCCAAGCCCTGTTTGACAGTCCCACCTCTCCTGCCACTCCCAGGACTCATCTCAGCTCTCTGCCCTTCAGCAGCTTCTGTGGTAGAGCTGCAAATGCCTTTTGTAATGCCCTGGGTTTTTAGTTTCGTCTTTAATCTGCTGGCCTGTACAGTTCTTTTTCTTTCGATATGTCTTCCTTTTTTTGGCTGTTTCTTTGCTTGAAACCATGGTCCAACTTAAGAGTCTGTACTGGCTCATTAAATACCTTGCATCATTTTTGGCAAAGGAGCAAGAAGAAAATTTGCACTTGAACAAGATTTGGATGAACGCAGAAGATTCCTGAAGATGGCAATTAATTTAAATTCCTTTTCTCACCGCCTTTGAAACCCTGGGATCATCTCAGAAAATGTGTTTCTAGCTCCCCTAGCAAGCTTTAAATCAACCAGACCTCAGCGAATAAAACGTGGCATTGTGATTTCCTGCCAAATTGAAAATAAAATGGTAACCGACTAAAAATTAATTTGCACAATGAGAAACTCTCACAGAAGTTGAAGAAATATCTATTTGTCTGATGGTCTGTGATTGGATGGGTGAAGTTTTGTATTCATTAATTTGGCTACCTCAATTTAAATCTCTTTTGCTGCCTAGGGTGCAGTGGGGAATAAAAGGGGTGTAGGCTCTCCATGTCTGAGGGGAATGCCAGGAGCTCTGCACTTGTGTCCTCAAAGATTATTACCCCCAGTGCCTACCAGAGCTGAGAGAGGGGTGGCATAATATACAGAGATATAAATTCTCTGAGGCAGAGCATAGAATTTTACAACCTAAGTGTAATAGGATGTATTGTGCCATCAGCAAAGTCTACAGAGTTTCATGTGATTAAAATAAAAAAAAGGGTCCAAGAATATGCTTTTAACTACCATTTTAGAGGCAATAATTTTTGTCTCTTGGCATTTATATTGGCCATCAAGAGGGAGGCAAGCTGTAAGCTGTGCCATAATAATAATAATATGAATAATAATAAATGCTGCCGTTCCCTTCTTTCAATACGTTAAATGTCCATGTTTTCCTCTCAAACTAAAACATTCTCATGCCCAAAATCTCACAACTGTTTTCATGATAACTTGGAAATTTATTCTGAAATTTTGATAGTCCTGTGTGCTGACAGAGACAACTTTCATTAGTAAATTCCCATTAGGACGACACTAATGGCTATAAAATCAGGGAAAGCTAATGAAAGAGAATCCCATAGGTAGTTAGGACTTATTTTTCCCATCTTATTATGTTTGCTATCCTCTTTCAGAAATACAGATTCCCTCAGGCTGGGAGCCACTGAAAATCTCTGGGGGTTTTATTTTAACAGTCTGTATTATCCTAAAGTCCCTTGATCGCTATATTACAGTTAAGAATAAGACAGGAAATTACCAATAAATGTCTTGCTGTTTGTGAAACATATACCCCTGTCTGCAGGGAATGCAGCTGCATTGTGGGCTGATAGAAAGGAGGAAATTTTAGCACTAATCCTGCCCCTCACAGCATTTTCTCCCCTCTCCACCTACTGCCTTTGCTCTTCATCTAGGAAATGTTCTTGTAAATGAGGGTTATTTCACACTGCCCGCTCTCTGCTGTCGAGGACTCATCAGAGAGCAATTTTAAAATGGAGAAAAGCAGTCAGCTGCTGCACCATGACCTTATCCAAACTGAGGAGCTGGGTCCTCCTTGTCTGTGTGGGGTTGGACTTGTTGAATGGAGGGATGTTATTTTATCTGTAAGAGATGTTCAGCGGTACCTGTGCACTCCTTCAGCTGTTGACCTAATCTGGTCCAAAATTATCTTCTGTTTTGCAAGGATGAGAGGCTTGAAATGGTTAATACAACCATGCTTTTTTGCAGCAGCTCCCCTATTCTTTAGGATTTTAGCTCTTTTTTTCGAAATATCACTAGGAGGAGCAAATTAGACCCAAGTCAAACAAAAAGGGTCTGACTGTGAAACGCCCAGGTAATTTTTGTGGGAGACAGAATGAAACTCTTCCTGAGAAGGGAAAGTATGAGGTGGATAGGGAAAACCAATCGTTTAAATAGCCTTGAGAATGGGGTAGTGTCTCATGCACCCTCCTTTCTCATGTCTTAATCTGCCAGCTGTCCTCCCACGATTTTGAGTGAACATTGTGGGCTTCTTTAAAGGGTTTATTACTTTTTTCTTCTTATTTTCTCACATCAAAGCTTTTAGGGTTTCTTTTGCTCTCTACCCAGCTTCCTACTGGCTTTGTCCTTATTTTGAAACAGCTTTATACTCAGCCTCATGCAGCCTGTTGTTTCCAACTCCACAAGTACCCCGTGGTGCTCAGCAAATATGAAAATCATCCAGTGTGAGATGGGAGCCCAGAGCAATGCTTCCCTGGATTAGCACCATTATTACTTTCCTCAATCTGCCTCCATTTGCATTTAAATCTGTACTCTACACCCAGCATGTTTAAGAAACTGGGCAACTTTTTATTTATATATGCATGGTAGCTACCTTAGACGTTTTCTTCTCTGTCATAATTGAAGGAAAATTTAGTTCAGAGCACATAATCCAGAACTGAATTTATATATCTGTCACTTCAGAGTAGCAGCACGCTTGGGTTTAAGGTGACCATATGATCCCCTGTTGACAGAAGTTTGCAATATAAAGTTTTAAAATAGCTTTTGTCAACCCAAAAAGCTTTATGCACACTTAGCTCTAGAACAATTTTTCAGGGAGAAGAGAAACAATGAAAATTAGCAAACAGCTCTGTTGATGTAGGGGAGCACTTGCCCCTGCATGAGGTACCCTCTGGTTTATGCAGAAGGGTGAGCTCAGACAGGAGACACAGGAGGATGGAAATTGTTTCTGACAAGAAATATTCCTGTCTGGGAGCAAGGCAGTATTTAAGTCTGTCATCCTCTGCACCATAAAATGTTCAGCCAGAAATGCAGGGTGGGGGAATCTGTGGGGTGATCTCTGCTCTCTGTGCAGTGATGTGAGCCTGGGTTAGCAGGTGCCACCCCACACTGGGATGCTGTGTTCCAGCTTTCCTGTCCTCAGAGGCTTCCAGAACCCATGCAGCCACTTCCAGGGGCCTTGTGAGAAAGCTATCATCTTTAATTCTGAGGAATTTCTGGAGGAATTTTGTGGGCCAAAATAAATAATTTCTAATCAACTGAAATCTTCTCAGAAACCAATAAATTACCTTTGCTCTGCACTTTAATGATATGAGAAAAGTGTTGTGTTCAGCTTAGGCAAGTCTCATCCTCCTCATCCATCCTCCAAATGTGGAGTATCCAAATGAGGTATGACTCTTAGGACTGATCCAAACAGAATACCACAGATTTTCATCATTTTCCCATTCCTTTTCAGAGGTGTCCATGGCCATTTCAACGGCCGGCGCCCATGGGCTTTGGCAGACGAGTGCATCCTGGACCTGATGGCTGAGTTGGTTGGTAGGTGTGAACTGCAGGGGAAAATCTTTCTCCAGACATAAAACCAAATTTGGTTTCTTTTAAGAGCCAAAAACCTGAAACTCTGTAGGCAGAATTTCTTTCTTTTTATTCTTGTATTTGAAAGTAGGTTTTCTTGTGAGTGGAGTAACATTTTATTTTAAGGCTGCGAGTGATTTAGGAGATGAATGTATGTGATAATGTATGACCATATGCAGATCATGAAACTAATTGCAGCAGAGAGTTTCTTGGAGCATCATAAACCACTTGGACTAACACGTGAATCCCTTTTAAAGGGCACTTGGTATTGCAGAATCTCAGTCACTCTACCAGAAGTAAAATGATGAACTTTCCCCTTTGAAAAATGATTTCTATCTAGACATTTTCTGCTTTTTCCCTCTTTTCCCTGCCACTAAATCCAGACTCATATTTGAGAGCTGCTTATGCCAATGGAGCGGATAATTAGGGCAGGACCTGCTATCAATGAGTTCCCATTACCCTGCTGCACCCCTTGAGGAGCCTGCAGTGCTGCAGGACTTTGGCAGGAAGGGCTTCTGGTTATTCCAGAGACTGAGGAGCCCTGGAGACTCCTCCTGGTGAATTTGCCACGGAAGCAGCTGGCTGAGTGTGAATGCAAATTTCCTCCATCATTTCTTACTCTGTGTAGTTGCTGAAATGATCTTTCACTGGGATTTCCTTCAGAGTTGTCTCTGAAGGGGGAAGACAAATTATCTTGGCAGGGTCTTTTTCTCCCCAACCATCCCAGCTGTTGTCAAGGCTAGGTTAGTAGATTTTGGGGAGATTTGGCCCATATTTCAGTGTAGGTGCTGAAGGCAACTCTCAATAATGACTGCCAAAACTGAATTATCAGGTGTTCATTTGTGCCATCACTAAGGAAAAATATTTCCCTTATGTTGACCTACTGTATTCTAGATATTGTATCGTAATTTCTCCTCCAACTGCAGACAAGTGTTCAATGAGAAAATTATGGGTTTTTCTCCTCCAAGAAAAGCAAATAGGGTCGGAACAATTGGAAGCAGGGACATTAAAGAATGCTTCATGACAAGTTTATTTATAAACTTATAAATAAAATCCCTCTCTGAATTCTTTATGAAGTTTCCAAATAGCTAAAATAGTGGGTGTTGTTATTGGAGCAGAACAAATGCAATAAATTATTGTTGTAGTTGGTCTATCCGTGATGTAAACACTGAGATAATATAAATATGAGTGTGGCTACACTGGGCATCACAGAGCTATGTAGAAAAATCCCATCTGCAGAATGAAATAAAATAACCAAAAATGCAGATTGGGGGTTCTGAATTTGTAAGTTGCTATTGTTGTACCTGGTATTGCTCAGGAGGTTAAGAAGTGACTTCTCTTGCTTTTAATACATTCAAGGGCAAGTTCAGCACCCTCATCTGTTAAGCATCATAGAACATAAAATGTGGAAATATAAAGGGTTGGAGGGTGTTGAAATGCTGAACACAGCTGATTTAGGGGTTTCTCCAGTATGCCCCATCTCCCTTGGCCAGTGGGTATTCTTGTTTTGGTAGGGTAGCACTAGGAAGCTGTGGACAGGTGGGGAAAGGTGCGTTGGAATTTTCAATTGGAAACCTTTATTTAACTAAGCAGGCAGTCAAGAATTTCTCTTATGTCCCACTCCCAGGTACCTAAATTAGTAATCAAGGTAAGACCACTGATGTTCTTCACATAACCAGGAGAGAGACAGCCAAGATTCCGCAAAGCACAGCTGGAAGCCTCTTTCTCTGCATCACCTTCTGTGACTGTTTGCCTCTGCTTTGTTTGCAAAACGTGGATCCCTGTGGCAGGCTGAGCCCTGACCTCCTGCCTCTGCCCCTGCCAGGGTCCCTCTGGCCTCAGCTGGAGGTTAAGAGTCACTGCAGAAAGCAGGGAATGAGGCTGGGACCCTTTTTCCCTTAACCATCTGCCTTGTAGAGGCTGCCAACTAAGTTTCCATTTTAACATTAATTTAACTAAAAGATGCATTGTAGGTGTAAGGAGATGGAAATGAGAGCTTTGCTTAAATTTCATCTAATTGCTTGTCCATCTCCTTACTTTCCTTTTATTTACCAAGCTCCATGTGACACCGGTGCTTTTACATCACCATGGCTTAACCACAATGAACTTATTACAATTTTCTTCATGGTAAACAAATGTTTTAAAATTTTCCATGAAAATTAAGACTGAAGTCACCCTACCACTAACCTAATTTTTGTTTTTAGGATTGTTTCCTGGGAAGAGTTTTCTAGTTGTTCTGTTTTCCTCAAAGATAAAGGGCATGATTTGGATTCTGGTCTCCAGAATTTTTCAGGCTTTGTTTGATTGAGTTGTAAAATGTGGTATGGGCACACATCTGGCCCTCAAATTTATGTGCAGGGTTTTGTTTAGAAAATATCCTCATGGCTTTTTTCAGGACATAAGTGACTGTTTCTTAGAATGCAGATGAATTAATATTTCCCAAATAATGGATGCATTGTAGTAAATCCCAATTTTTTAAATTTTAGATAGTAGTGAAGAGGCTAAAAAAATAAAAAAGGAAAAAAAGTTATATTGAAATGCTCTCTTTGAATGTGGTATTTCACAGAACCATTAAATAGTTTGGGTTGGAAGGGATCTCAAAGTTCCAACCCTCACAATTTATGTTTAAGTACCATTTTCCAACAAAAAATAATATTGATTATGTACGAGTATGTAGTTGAATGGATTCTGAATTTACTTTCTTATTGACTTTAATGTAAGAACAATAACAGAGTTTTACTGTGCTTTTTATTCAGTATTGAACACGCTATGGAGGAGGAGGAGGAAGAATTGTCATTTCTCACCTTAAGTAGTGGTAGGAAGTAAAACTCTTTGGTGAGATTTATTCAGGAATGGACCAAAGACTGTAAAACACCTTTGTCTGTTTAATGGTTTATAGTGCACGAACACCTTGCTTATTAAACGCAGTCACATTTTCTTGTTCAATGAAAGTTACAGTAGTAAATACGTTGTGAAATGAAGAGTCAAGGTCAGTGGAGGCCAAAGCTTTTTTTCTGCGCTCACACCAAGTGGCAGAACGCAGTGAAGGCAATCTCTGCTTCTCCTACCAGACTTTATTAAAACATTACAACCTTGGCAGGATCACCTTCTGATGGAACAAGATTAACTGTGTGGCTGCTGCTGTACGATGTGCTCGGGCAGGTCTCTGTTGAGGGAAGACTGAACGCTGAGCAGATTTGGAGTGACTTTGAGTGATAAGGATTATTTGAAATAACCAAAATGTTTTCGAAATTGGGGCCCTTAGCCTTTTTCCAATCATTTTACAAAATGCTTTTTACTTACTCCGTCGAGGATCAGACTTCCCCAGCAGTCAGAGAGGAGAAGGATGGCAGCGTCTGCCTAACGCAATCGTAATTGTCTCTGAAGTCGTACTTTGCAAACGCTGCTTCCTTTTATTAAAGAGGAGATTTATCACGCAGAACATACAGGTTTCAGCCTGTCCTGGAGATATGGTATAAAGTTAGGAAATAAGGAAGGCAAACATAATTTTGTCTCCCGTGTGCCAGGTCTTTGAATATTGTAATAGGTTAATTGGATCACGGAAAGGTTGTTTTCCGAAATGCAGCGCAGGTTATAAAGGATAACAGTTTTCCAATGACATGGATGAGGTTTGTTTTGTGGGCATGAAATTCAATAATGGAAGGCTTTTAATAAATATATAATTTACGGAAGACCAAGACTTACATGACAAATGTAGTGTCATATTTAATTTGGGATGCTAGCATGCAGCTAAAAGTGATCTACAGATTAACCATTTGTTCTATATGGAATCAGTACAGCAGGCAGAGGATTACTCGTGCAGAATTTGCTGTGAAAGCCCCAGATTTCACAGAAGGAGCAGAGGGACAAATAAGAACAATACCAGTTCTTGATCCTGTCCCCTTTTTCAGCCTCAAGAGTTCCATAGAAATATTAAGGCTGCAAATAATACAGTTTTGAGCTGCAATCACTCTCTCTAGCTGTCTCCTGTATCTTCAATAGAACAGCCCCAAGGTGACCTCTTCCAGCAGCATGGAGCCTGCAAATGCAATGCTATCAGAGGGAAGAAAAGAAAGCAGAGGAGAGGAGTTTAAGGAAGGAAAAAAGCTTATTTTTCCCTGTGAAGGACTAGTCCCTCGTATATTTCTTTCCACAAACCTGATGACGTTCCTGGTGTCTGAAGGCGGAGGGAGTTTATTCATGACATCTCATTTTTGTTGTGGCTCATCCCTGGACTGATCAGTCAAAGCCACTGGCATTACTTGCAAATCCTTCTGTCCAAAACTTTGGGATTTCAGCAATGCATGGAAATGTCCTTGAACACCTCAATGAGAATGGTGCTCAGCTTCTCCTGTGCTGGCAGAAGCTGAGGCCTGCTCAGGAGGAATTTATGAATTAATTATAATTATAGATTTCTGTGTTCTTGGCCTATGTTTGCCCGTATTGAGTTGAACCCATGGTTATGTTTTTCCTATGTTGAGAAAGCACTCGCCCTGTGAATTTAAACTGTTTAGGATATGGTGGGAGTGTGTCAGGTGTCCCCCAAGGCAGGAACAGGAGAAATTCAGGGTTCAGCTTTCCTTTTCTTGTGTCTCTCCTTAACCTTTTTTATCCCCAAATCCTGTTTTCCTTCCTCGTTATCGATTTCAAGGGTGGTTGCTGCCCTCCCTGCCTGCTTACACTTGTCTTCATCCTCCCTGTCTGCAACCTCTCTCCACGTTTGGTGAATCCGTGGCTGAGTGATGACCAGGACAAGGTGCATGAGCCCATCTCTCACCTGAGGAAGACTCAGAAATTGATTTGTCTCAAGGGTGAATTTCTGCTCTTTAACAACAGACATCAAGCAAACCAGAAGGAAACAGGAGCTGATTTTCTCCATGTCTTGGTGCCTCCCTGTCCTGCCTAAAACCTTTCACCAGGGGTTGACAAGTGCTGGAGAATTTGTTACCAAATACTTGCTAACAACAATGAGTTGTTACTAATTAGCTCTGCCTGTGATTAGCTGTAGTCCAAATGCAGCTGTTATTATCCTCCTTGGAGCAATGTGGGAATGGCTTCTTGTGAAGCTGCTACATTAATGCTCTGTTATATCCAATAGGTCAATCTTGCTTATTTTATTTTTTAATTAAGGATGAGATTTATCTTGACATTACAGTAACTACTTACAATAGATTATTATCTCAGTATGTGTTCTCACTTGTGTTACATATGAACTTCTGACAAAAATAAGTCAAGTCATGCTTTATGCATAGTCTTTGTGACCTGACTTGTCTGAGGTATTCAAGATAATAAATCCACTGGTGGTTTTCTGGGAAATGGAAATACTTCATTGTTTTTTTTTGTTTTCTGCATCTGACCTGAAAAAAATAAATATTTTCCTGCCAATGCAGTGTAGAGAGTCAGACAAGAAATCCTTTTATTTCACTCTGATGGCACCTCAAACGTTCATTTCCTTTCCAGTCTTTGGAGAGACATTGACTGAGCTCATGCTTTTGCTTTCTCACCACTGTTCTATATTTCTCTGAAATTTTAAAGAAAAACTCCAACCATTTTTTAATCTTTTTATCTTTTTATTATTTCAGGGGCCAAAAGACAAGAAATAGCCTTAATGAATGGGCTGACTGTTAACTTGCACCTTCAGATGGTATGTCTTTATGATGTATATTTGATATTGTGTTGACAAGTATTTTTCTCCTTTCTTTGTGTGTGAAAGCAAAGTGCTTTCTGAGGACCTCACAGAGACAGTACTGGGTGACAGATTAACTTTTTAAGCCTTGGGAGTTGTACCTTGAATAATGTATGTGCAAGACCTGGCCTAACTCAATACTAAGCAGGAAAGCTGGACAGAGAAATATTTTCAAGGACTCTGTAGGGGAAGTCTGAGCTGTTCTCACATGTTGTATGTCAGATACCAGAGAAAACCTTATTATTTAAGAAACATTTACAAGTCACTTCTCAAATTTCAATTCCACACCAAATTTCAGAGTTAAGGAAACAGGAGCTCAACTGTGAGCAAGACAAAGCTGTAATATCAATCAAGTTTAAAATGTAGTTGCATACAAGAGATGAAACTTAGAATGATGCTATTTTATATGTGCCTAAAATGTGCTAAAGCATTTTGGTTTGCATGGCATAGCCACCATAAATGTGTCTTATTTATGCTCAGGTGTCCCTATGGCTACATAAAGCCTGTCTCTGTTTCTCCAGTATTTCCAAAGATTTGGTTCAACCGAGTGTGGATGTGAAGCTTCACTTTGTGTGGTTCACACAAAAAGGTTTATCACTTGGATCTGTTCCTCTGTGACTTGTCTCTTACCTTTGTTAAGTTAATTAATGAACCTGGAGCAGGGCAGAATGGGGCTCAGTACAAACCAAGTCATGGGGCTACTCTGCCCTGAATTAGGTGTGAATTTCTGGAGTACACAGACCGTGCAGGAGGCTGTGTAACCCAAGCTAACTTGAGCAGGAGGGTTTGTAAGTCTTCCTGGTCCTCCCGGCACGGTGGCCAGCCCGGCTTGCCAGAAACTGAGAAGAAAACACCACCCACCTGAAGATGCTGAGATCACCTCTTTGGTCAGCCTTGTTTCGGAGTAAGGGATGATTCCACAACAAAAGTTTTAGGGCAGGAGTGTAAATCCGATTCTTTTTCACTGGCTGCTGCTCTTCAGCTGCTGCTTTTGCTTGCTGGATGGAGCTGGGTGAAATCCCAGCTTCCCTGGCTGCAGTCAAAGCTTTGCCATGGATTCCTGTCAGTGCAAGTTTTCACTGCTGGGTTTCGGTGGCCTTTGTTATGGATATAGGAAATAGAGTATTATAACACTTTCCTACTTTGATAAATGTTATATGGACAAAGAAATATTGGTAATTTCTGGGGGATTCTCTGTAGTTGGCATAAAAGCAAAGCAGTCTTTATTAAGTTGTATGCTGGGAGTATCTTTCTCATCTCTGCTTAGATAAATTTCAATATTTCTTTCTTTTTTTTCTTAACAGCTATCTTTCTTTAAACCTACTCCAAGACGCTATAAAATTCTTCTAGAAGCAAGAGCCTTTCCCTCTGACCATGTAAGAAATTAATATTTCACCATATTTGTATTATTAATCATATTTTTCCAAAGGATATCAGTAGTATGATTTGAATATTTATTAGCTCATCTTGTCCAAGTAACATTACAATAAAAAAATCTGTCAGAAGCCTTTGAGCTCAGCATATTTTACAGATCGTAGCTTTATTCTTTTTGTTCAAATAAGAAGTGTTGCAAGAGGAAAAGATTGAATGGGTGCATTGATTTATTAGTCTTTTTAAAGACATTGAGCAAACTACTGGCCTAAATCAACTAAAGTTGTAAATGTTTTATTAATTCTTGTTGCTGTTTTACTTTATGAAACCAAATCAATACAAACTCACAACATTAACGCTTATATATCCCCAGACAGAGATGGAAATGTTTGTTCTTAGTACTTTAGATTACTAGTTCAAACATAATTTGTCTGCTATAAAATGGGAGACAATAGCCCATGCTAAAGATCTTGGAGCAAATTAATCTTTGGGTTTGTGGCCCACTGCTGCTTTATCATCAGCACCGTAAACCCCTGGAAATTGATAGCAAATTTGATCTCTAAGGTGTGATAAAAGCCACTCGGGCCACTAACAGGTTTATTTGTAATGAAGATGCTGGCACAGATGTATACACCTCAAATTGCTTTTATTCTAAGTAATGTTCAGATTAATCCCACATTTGTTCCACATGTACTTGTACATTTACACTCCATCCTCTTAAATTTCTGTGGCACTTCAGTAATAATCTCTGCAACTGTCATCGCTTCAGTTCCTGTCGTGAAATGTTAAACTCTTTCATACTGTTATTTGATGGTTGTTATTTGATCTCCAGGACCATTATTTATCGATAAAATCGGCAGATAGGATTTTTGAAACAGCTCGAGAGTTTAAAGCTCTTATTTCCTCCCAGCTGTGCAGCAAATAAATGGAAGAGGTGAGAAGGTCACAGGGCAGGATGTCTGTGCTGGCCAAACCTCGTTTGTATTGGCAGCAGGGCCCGTGGGTACCCAGGGCTCCTGGAGAAGGAGAGCTCTTCTCCTTGGCTGTTTTCCCTGCAGCCTTGGCTTTCTGGCCTCTGGTGAAGTGCATCCACCACATCACAGAACCATGGAATGGTTTAGATTGGAAAGGACTTCAAGGTCATCATGTTCCAACCCCCCTGCCATGCCACCCACTGGATCAGGCTGCTCAGGGCCCCCTCTCCTCCCTCATTCTGCTCCGTGGATTTATCCTGTGGGGTTCAGGCTTTGACTTTTTCTTTGCGGTCTCACATGAATTAAGTTCAGATCTTTTTTAATCCAAAGGAAATCTGTGAATTTCTCAGTGGAGTTGGATGATGCTTTCAGGCATTGCTTCTAGTGAAAGGCAAAGCATCTAAACAGCTTTTTGAAGTTCTGATGTGTTTGTCCTTTTTTTCTTTTTTTTTTTTTTTTTTTTTTTTTGTAGTTGTTTATCATGTGTTTGTGTTAATGTTGTCTGCATGGAATTCTCTTCCAGTATGCTGTTGAGTCCCAGCTCCGACTGCATGGGCTGGATGTGGAGAAAAGCATGCTCCTGCTGCAGCCACGGCAGGTTGGTGACGAATCTGTCACTTCTGTTTGCTGCCACCAAGGGCAGATACATATTTCATGTGAAAGCAGGCATATATTCTCAAATATTCTGGCGTAGAAGTTGTAATCTGTGTTTATTAAAATTTAGATAAAATTTATTAATCATAAACAGCGATGTTTTGAGATCTGTTTTGATATTAAACCCCATTTTATAATTGCTGATTCAATGGTTAGTTTTCCCAAAAGAACAACAACAGCAAAAAAGCCATTTTCTCTATTTTTCCTGTTTCCAAAAAAACTGGCAGCATCCTGAGTCACCTGTAAAATATAGCAACTCATTGAGAATGCCCAATGTCCTTTGAATGTCCTGAGGTAAGAGATTGCCACGACACGAGCACCACTGTGTCTGCATCAGCACGGGCTGAGGGAAAGGTCTGCTCTGGGTAATATGCAATTCAGATTAATTTGAAAGGCTGCCTCGCTTCACTTCTGCAGCATTAAGAACTTTGTCACCTAACTATAAACCGAGGGTGACCTTTTGCTTCTGAAATCTGAGTCATCTTGTGAGTAAAGAGCCCACTCCTGAACGCTTGATAGATTTGCAGAGATTGTTGAGATAATAACAGTCCCTCGCAATTCAACCATCTTGCCCAAGCTTTTTTCAGTAACAAGTCTAATTTAATTCTGGGTTTTCACTGCCTAATTGATCCCTAGGTGGTGGTATGTTTTACAAGATCCCTTGCTAGGAAGACAGGAGGAGGATGGGGCAGTAATTTTCCTATAAAGAATCAAAAATGAGGTTGATTTTTTTTCCCCTGTGGTTGAAATCTTTCTATATTTAATGACCACAGGTTTGGGGATTTTTTTTTTACTTTTGATGATGTGAGACATTGTTTTTGAAATATAAATATGGCAGGTTTATAATAGCTTCCTGTGGGATACCAAGTTTGCCAGAAAAGTACAGAGTGAAACTGATAGACAACTTTCAAGTCTTGTGGGTGTCACAAATTTCAGATGCCACTTAAAAATCATTAGATGTTCTGTCTGCACCAGGAATTTTTGACTGTAAATTAGAACTGTCAGAAATATTAAAGAGTATGAAGCATGTTGGAGTATGAAGTGAATAGACTTTTTATAACTGGCACCTCCAAGATTCACTTGCCAGTGATTTTTGGGGGTTTTTTTTGAGGTTTCTTGCTCATAGGCTACTTCATTTACCTTTGTATATCATTGCCATGCTAAGGATTTGCTTTTGATCTCCTTATGCAAGCAGCCTGGCTCATGGTAAAATATAGATTATGAAATAAGGAATGACAGTTTCATTACTGCCAGAGTTGATGTAAAATATGTGCTTTAACTTTGTTTTAGGGGGAGGAGACCTTGAGGACTGAAGATATCCTGGCTGTAATTGAGAAGGAAGGGGACTCTATTGCTGTCATTATGTTCAGTGGGGTGCAGTACTACACGGGACAATTGTTTGACATCCCTAGAATAACAAAGGCAGGCCAAAAAAAGGTAGGACTGCTCCAGATGTGTCCTTTTCATACTAATTTTAGATCAGTTTTCTGTGTGAAATATTTTTAATGTCAGTTGTTCTGGGTTTTGGTTTTTGTTTTTTTTTTTTTTTATTTTGTAGAACAAAACACTGAAATTTGCGGGGCTCTGGTAAAATATAAAAACACTCCGTGCCCAGACCCTTTGGGGACTGTGTGCTGCATGAAGAAATAGCCCTGTGGGAACAATCTTTCAGGCAGATGAGTCTTAAATTATTTGGAAAAGGTAATTCGTGCCTATTAACTTTGACATGGCTTTTCTTGAAGGGTAGAATACCAAGAGCCTCAGCACAGAAGGAGGAGGAGGCAATCACAGCTCAAATCTCTCTTTGAAAGTTAGTTTGTGTAAGGTTTCTGAGCTTTTTTGACAGACTTTTATGATTTTTCTCCTTTCCTGCAGCCATACCATGGCAGTTTTTGCCCCCCATGAGCAGGGAGGTGAGCTCCCCACGGAGCCAGCACTGCTCAGACTCCCCTGATGAGTTTTCCAGAGACAGGCACAATGTGGAGCACATCAACATCACAAGACGAGTGTATTTTAGTGATGACTCAGCCTTCAGAGCTTGCAGGCAGTGTGTTCTGTGGACATAGCTGTAAAACTCTTTAACCATCTCAATTGCCTTAGGAATCCAGGAGAAAATAGTTTTTAATTAAGTTGTCTTATCATCAGGAGGTCACCAGACTTTCCACAGTGGCAGCCTTTTGCTGCATGCACCTTATCTCAAACAAGATTAAACCACTGAAGGGTAAACTTATTTAGTATCACTGGATTTTTGGCAAACCAGCTAACTCTTTATGCTTAATGGTTTAACTCCCTGGAGAGGTTCCTACCTCACAACACACTATACATCTTCTGTAGCTGTGGGTTTGGCAGTGGAATTTTTTCTGGACGTCAGGGTGTAAGTTATGCTGACGGCAGGCGATGGCAAACACCCCCCTGGGAGAGCAGAGCAGGTGTGAGAGCTGGGGCAGGGCCCGTGGGATAGAAAAAGGGAATGTTCTCACAGAGCAGCACCTGCTGTTAAAAACAGCACAAAACAAAACCAACTTCTGACACGGATGTAGAAAAGCAGGGTGGAAAGAAATGTGGGGAGTCAGCTGCAGGGGAAGTGGGTTTGTGTGGGAGCTCCAAAAGCAACACCCTCACGGTGCTTTCCTGGAGTGCCTGCCAGTGCTTTGCTGACCACAAAAAATCACAATTCCACCGTGCTGGAATGTTAGAGAGGGAAGACAGGTTATTAACAGGATGATGCCACCCACTGCTCCACTCTCTCTCTCTCCTGGTGGCAGCAGAGCTTTCGTTCAGCTGCCAACACCTACATGTCTTCAGTGCTGCTTCCCAGAAATCTGCTCCGTGATGTGTCTGAAAGGTGTCTGAGAAAGAGAGAGAGAAATCTTTCTGCCTTTCCATAAAGATGAACAACCTGGGAAAAACCTATCGCTTTACCACCTCTCCAAAGATGCTCTCTGGACTGTGGGCTGCACATTTGGATATGTGGAAGAGATGCAGTTTCACTGATAGCTCTAAACTGCCCCAAAGTGGTGTTCTGGGAGAGAGTAGGCACTCACAGCTTATTACATGGAGTGAAAATGGATTTGATGTTTATAAAATCTGAGGAGATAACCAGAGCTTGATGGAGAAAGATTAAAATTTCTGTAAGGCAGTGCAAATAATAATAATATTAACTCAAGGGTATGGGCTTCTGCAGGGATACACACAAAACCACCACACACTTTGCACAGAGACTATATTGTGTTCCTGAAGAGGAGAGCAATTTGTGACAGCAATTCAGCATTCCAGCAGGAACAGGTAGATGTCAAAGGCCTGTTTCCACCTGAATGCCTGTTAGAAATGACATGATGTAGACATGAATCTCTTCTTCCACAGATTTTTCAAGAGGGTGAAAAAAACCACCACCACATTGAATTGTTAACGTCTTTGTGGTTTGAGTGTGCAGGATTGAGATCCAGGTAGATTCATGAACTAAAATATCATTAGTATACTGAAAAAGCAAAATTAATTCAACCTGAAGAACTGTTTGAGTACCCTTAAGGCTTGAAAAGCATGAGCCAGCCGTGTTTTTATTTCCCTCCTGTCAGATACACTCAGCTCAATGTCCTTACAGATTCTGCCCCCGGGTTAAATGATGTTTATATGTTTATACAAACCCTATGTAACAAACTGTTACACCACACTTCAGCCTCTGCGTATGACAAATATTTGCTTGAACAGCCACAAAATCGTTGATTCATGAAGAGTTTCTGGTTTAATATTGGTTAAGAGGCATTTCTGCTCCCTGCTGCTTCTCTTGGACTCAGGGCTTCTGGTTACCAAAATGCCCAAAATGTGAGGTCTTCAAAAGCAATTGGCTCCTCTTCTCTTTTCCCAGGCCAGAGCTGGGGTTAGGAGCTGCTGTAGGATTAGGGGAGAACAAAAACAACTGCTGAAGCAGTCATTAACATCTATGTATCTGTAGGTTTAGTTGGACTTAGAGACCATATCTCCTCCAAGAACTTCTGGACCTGATGAAACCAGCATTATTTTATATACAACATACTGTCACAGATAGGCTGAAAGTCGTTTTCAAAGCAGATAAGACTGAAAAGTCAGGTTTGTAGCAAAAATGCAAGGTTCTCCTTCCCGGGGATGAAGGGTGGTGAACGACCCCGTGCTCCTGAACAGAAAATAGGTTGGGGAGAACTGACACGCAAATGAGTCAGAAGGGGAAAATGCAAGGTGAAAATGTCATTTGAGAAGAAGACAGGGGAAAAAAAATCACTTGTCAGCCAGTATGTCAGAGAGAAAAGTCCTACACAGATGGTCTTAATAATTCTTTTAATGTACAATTGAAATAAAATCCCGCAGTGTTGTGCCCTATCAGGGCTTGGCTAGAGGTTTGAGCTGTGAGCTCTGGAGGCCTGGAAAATGTCCTAGGATTCTTGAGGTCAATCATTTATGAATTAAGTTACTGATTTCCTTTTACATTTTTTAAGCCAATTTCCTAAGTTATCTGCGTACATTAAGATTCCTCCCAGAGTGAAAGCTCTGCACATAGACAGCTTCATTAAGTCATTAAATATTAAATGAACTAAATTAAGCTTGAAAAATTACCTCAGGCTATTTTTCCATCTAAGGTCTCTCAGATAAATCAAAATTACTACGTATTGTGCAAGAGACTCATCAGCAGGCTGAGGAGGATGTAACAGTTTTCCTTGTTTCATACTTTCAAGCTTGCTCTAGAGGATGGAGGAGGCTGAGTTGTTTTATCCTTCTACAAGTGAAGAAATGGCTGACTTTTAGGAGACTCTACCTTTCAAACACAATTTTCATTTCATAAGTTATATTGTACTTTCCACCGACTCTGTACCGTTATGTAAAATATTTTAATCTCTTGAGTCCCAGTAGGAAGAGCTTTAAGATCCTTCATCTTCATTTCTTTTCCTGTCTCTCTTTCTAAATGTCCCAGCTTTGCTGGCGTGAAGCTGTCATTTCTCTCCCTCTCTCCAAATGTCATTGTCCATGCTGAGTTGTTACCTGCTGGTTATCAGCAGCTACCCAGACACTTTGCAGAAATGACTTTTAGATGCTGGAATAAAACGGAAGAGGCAGGGGAGAGCACACGTCCTCTCCTTTGCCCGGAGCAGATGGAGAGCTCTGTTTCCCCCCAGTCTGGGGAAGCGCCGTTCCCACGCAGTCCTGGTTCTGCGTGGCTTGTGCAGGGAGAGCTGCTGCAGTTTGTTTTACTTTTTCCATGCAATCTGTGTGGCTAAACATTTGCTGTTTGTGTGACTCAAGTGCCAGACACCTCCCCGGGAACACAAACCAGCACAACCCATCTTGCAGATGACGACTCGAACAAACTGGAGCGAGTGGGCGTTTCTGAGACACTGCGGGCACCCTGCCAGCCCCGAACCCGAATTTCCAGCCTGGGCCTCAATACTCACTTAATCAATGCCCAGTAGGATTTGCCAAACAATTTCAAAGTGGTGGGGAGCAGCTGAAGGAGGTCAGGAGGAGGACCCATGGGTGTTATGTCAATGACCTTCCTTTTTGCGGGCTCTGAGCCTACCGTGGCTTCAAGCTGATCTATTGCAACCACTGTCAGTTCCCAAAAAAGTTTGTCCATGTCAAGGTCACAGGTGTAGATGTGGTTATGGAGCCTCATTACTGTGAGGGCCTCCAACCTGCCACTGTCCCAAGGTGTCTCCTCCTACCTCCCATCTACCGTGTTTTCATAATTTGACATTGTGTGGTTGAACATACTATTTTGTAGAATTTTTGATGTACTGACAGGGAAAAGTACACGATTTTTTGGCACATGATTTATAGAATTAAATCTCTTATATGCTTTTTCTTTATAAGCAACTTCCTTTATTCTTTTTTATTTGTTTCAGTTTTGTTGATGTACAGCCAGACACACATATTCTGCAAGACTCTCATCGTGTTATTCCTGGTTTCTACTGAAATCAGTGAATCTGTCATAGAATTGCTTCCAAAAGTTTGTGTGGGATGTATGTACCTGTTAAGGTTTAAATCCAGTCAACTGAAGTTTTGAAGTTAATGCTTTGAAACCCTATGACAACCTCGTCATTCACTGGAGTTGGCTTTAGTTTGCTGTAGCTTATTTCTCTGATCCAAAGCCATTTCATCCCTGAATGAGAGCATTCCCACTGGAATTCAGCGTACCCCAGCCTCTCTGCATTAGCTTTACCATTTCACTTGATTTGTCTTAACCCAGTTCTGTGTGTCCCTGTGAAATCATGGCACCGCAGCTATTATTGGGACTCTGATTCCAACATTTGCATCATAAAAGTGCTGTGGCAGTGAGTTTTCTTCCCATCGTTTTGGAGCAACTTCTCAAGCTGATAACTTCACAAATGTCTCCATTAAAATTAACATGTCACATCTTCTTAAAATGCTGCTCCGTTCGAATTGTTATCTAGTTTATACAGAAGATTAAATATACCAAAGTACTGCTTAAATAATTTAGCTAAGACTCCCTCCATGCAAGAAACAGCAGGAGATTCTTAAAAAAACCCCTTTGTTTTATTATTGGACGTTGATTTTTCTGAAGCCTGTGCTCTCACTCTTATTCCTACCCTGCTGTTTTGCAAGCAAGCTGTTTGTGTTTTAAAAGCAAAATGCAAAATAGCATTTTAATTTGTAGTCCAGGCACAAAAGGCAGTTTTATTCCTCTGCTCTTAAATAAATAGCAAAGCTTGGAGGAACTTTTTAGTTTAAAAATGCTGCCATCCAGTGGTTATTTTGTGTGTAAAACTGTTACTTTTAGATCTAGAAATCTCTCCTCCTTAGGTGTTGGGTTTTTTCACTTCCTTTTTCTCAGTGTCCCATGCAATTTCTGGTTATGGCAAATACAAGACTTTTCACAGAGAAATAACAGAATCCTTCTTTTTAAGGACAAGAGTAAAAGTTCTCAAAGATCAAGGCATTGTGTAAGCTGCTATCTCACCCATTTGGATTCCCAAAGAGCGAGGTCCTCCTCGTTTAAATACCAGGGACACCCCGAGCATAAATATATATTGGAATGCAATTGTTCGTGGGTAACTGGCATCATTGTGTCCCTTACTGCTTTGTCTTCACCTGGGGTTTGTTGTGCCATGAGAGTGTTTGTATTTATACCTTTGCTCTCAATACTTATTTTGAGTGATTCCACTTCACTGCACCACCAAAACCTCAGCAATCTAAACCCTACTCAAGCATCCTTGAAGAAAAGCACAGAACAGTTGATGATTTCTACGTGTGTCTATGGCATAGAAAACTTGTTTCTAGTAATAACTCAGAACAGGTGGGACTTGATAGATTCATCCTAGAAGGGTTTGGGTTGGAAGGGACCTTAAGGATTGGCTTGTTCCAACCACCCTGCCATGGGCAGGGACACCTTCCACTATCCCAGGGTGCTCCAAGCCCCACCCAACCTGGCCTTGGACCCTTCCAGGGATGAGGCAGCCACACTTTCCCTGAGTAACCTGTTCCAGTGCCTCACCACCCTCACAGAAAAGAATTTCTTCCTAACATCTAACCTAAATCTCTCCTCCTTCAGTTTAAATCCATTCCCACTTATCCTATCATTCTCTGCCTCTGTAAAGAGTCACTAGGTAGCCTGCCTATAGAGAGAGGAAGTTAAGCTCTGGAGGTGTTCTTTTCAAAATAATTTCACAGTGATGCTTATCTTTATAAGTAACCTAATAATCATCTCTTTCCTGCAGGGATGCTTTGTCGGATTCGACCTGGCTCATGCTGTTGGGAACGTAGAGCTTCATTTGCACGACTGGGGAGTAGATTTTGCCTGCTGGTGCTCCTACAAGGTAAAACAGATTCATTGTTGGAGAATGTTTTCCATAATGTCAATTATCTCATGGGTCAGCAAACAGGTCAGAGGAATAGGAACTGCACCTGTCGAGCAAGACTTGGCTAAATCTTCAAATTGGCCACAACGAGGAGAAGGACACTGACTTTAATGGTGCCTTTGTTATGAGTGGTTCCAAAAAACAGCAGTGGCAATGACCTACAAAGTGTTGTGGGTGTGAGATGGATGCTGGTGGTGGTTAAACATCTGCCCTGTGGACAGGGGATCAGGGCTCTTCTCTTACTTCTCACACCAAGAAGATCTCGCAGCTATAAGATTTTATGAAGTGATCCCTAAATAAGGGAATATTCTTGTCTAAACTTGGATAATTTCAGATCACAGAGCAAGGTAACTTTAGTTCCTTTGACTCCTAGTGAGATTAAGACTCGACAGACATAGTCAGATGAATTGTTTGATGACTTTGCTATATATATTATGATATGGAACTGTTTCAGATGTTCTTCAATTTTCTGGCCTGTTAGACTTCAAATACCGTACATCAGCCAAGAGAGGTACTTTTAAAACTAATCTGAAAAAATATATCTGCTTTTACCTCCATCAGCACTTTGTGAGAAATGCTAAGATCTCCATCTAGAAACCACTAGAAATGTTAAAATTGGTTTGTTTTATGGATCAGGGTGAGGGAAGGAAAGTGATACTTTAGAGATAATATGCTGATTTATTCTTTGCAGTATTTAAATTCTGGAGCAGGAGGCCTTGCTGCTGCCTACATTCATGAAAAGCATTCCAAGAGTATTAAACCAGCGTAAGTATTTTCCTAATAATAAATTCCCAGATAAAAGGTGCTGTGAAGTTTAAAGAGAAAAGAATCTTCCCTTTGAATTGAGATCTGAAAGTGAAATTGTGTTGATTCCTAGCCATAGAATATGGGCATGTGCATCTATGCATATATTTATAGAAACAGAAGGAAATTCCTGTTTCAAGTAAAACTCATTGGGCTAATATTTGTTACTGATTTATTGCATCAATGAAAAGGACAGTAAACTTTTAGACAATTTGGTTACTGACTTTATTACTTCAGATGTGTTTTTTTACACTAAGTTTAGTAAATTTTGGCATTGTTAATGCACGTGCTCACATCTAAAGGGCATTTCCTCCTTTAAGTCTGCTATCAGTTCTTAACTAAATAGAACTATAAAAGAGTGTGTTGATAATATTAAAAACAAGCATCCTAAATCATGTCTATGAGGCTATTTAGTGTAAAGAGAATATTTAACATCTTCCTTTAAAAATTGATTTAAAATAATCATTGAAGTCTTTGGTTGGTGAGCAAAATCAAAGACAATTTCAACTCTGTGCCTAATAGCTCTTTAGTAGTGGCATGTTTTCATTAAAATTATATCCACTGGTAAAGCTAGGAAGTATTACATGGAGATCTGTTCTGAAAGACTCTGTAATCCATGGAAAGCTGAGCTATCAACTGAGGTTAGCTGCATTAACAAAAACACCTGTTATTTAAGCCATTCTATGGCTATACTCTATCTATGTATATTAAGAACAGTGGGATTAATACTTTTAATGCCCTGACAAATGTAAACATTTCTGGCTGTGATGCTTGGAGAAATTTCTGGCACTTCCTTTTATTTTAGCTTGAAGAAGGCAAACTAAATCAGGTTTCAGAGACAAATAATATTATAATAAGCAGCTTTGCTGCACTATGTGCTGGTTTCAGACTGTCTAGACTCCCGGGAGATAACAAAATAACGCTGATAAGTTCTTCTCAGTCACCCATAACAGAAAACTCATTAGGATGACATATGACCTGTTGGGAGCTGATTCGATCCTTAAATGTGAACACTGGCAAAGCATTCCGGATATCTGGATATTTCTTCTGGACAGGTTTTTCCTGCTCCCCTGTTAGCCAGGTGCAAGCATTGCTCCCATGGCCACACCTGGCTGTGTGGCTCCCATGGATGCTGGTTGTGGGGAACTGGGAAGAAGCTGAACAGTGGGAAAAATGTGAAAAATTATAGAATATCTATAGGTGGAATTAATAAAATATCAAGGACTTTCAGTCTTTTTACCTCCTTGATGACATTTTGGAACTTTTCTGAGGGTACTAGCTTGGTATTGTAGGTAAGAGTTTAAATTCGTTTTTCCTGAACCAGCTCCTTCATACATAGTCATTAATTTGTGTACTGGATCTGGATACTGAATATCTTAAATGCAATTACCTATATGGAATAGGTTTCTCCAGCCTGAGGACCAATTAAGGATATAATTCCAAACTTCCTGCATCGACCCTCTGCATTATTTAATCATAGTTATTTCATATTTCCCGAGATTTGATAATCACTCATCAAATTGTTCGTAGTTCCTATGCCCCGGTTGCATTACTTTTCTTTCTTTCCTGCATCAACCAGCCATTTCAGGTCTCCAATAAGGCACGGAGACAAAGGAGAATTTGTCTATGTCAAAGTATTCAATTTTATAGCTGATTTAAATGCAGAGCAATTTGCTGTATGTTGTACAATCAAATAGAGTGGAATTTAACTGCTCGGGAAGTTGCAGGCTTTGAGCTGTAGCTGCAGAGTCTCTGGCTGTCATCTGAATCAAGGATGACACCCAGTGGCCACACAACTTCAGTCAAGAACAGAAACACCATCCACTTGTTTCTTTGCACCTCAGCCCACACATGAGCAGGGAATTAAATTCCAATCCAGCTGACACGCTTTTGTCGTTTGAACTGCCTGAAATACTGTTTTAACTCACGGCCGGTGTTAGGTGAGTCACTTTTTACCCACCTATATAAATTTCTCTAATTTGTCTCATCCTTCATATTTCCTGCAAGTTGTCAGCTGGGTAGTTATTTTTATATGGGGATAATCTATTGTGTATTAATAGGAAAATGCATGTTCTGACTGAAATTCAGAGAGGCAGAACGTTTGCCTTTTACTGTTTGAGGCTGGGGCAAAAAGGACTTATTGAAAATAAAACAGCTGGGTCCAAAATGTCGTTTTTAAACCCCACAAACCCAGCTACTGCGCATCACCAAAGGAATTCAGGTATTTAACTTCCCTTAATTTTGTGAGTATGCCTTGTGTTACGCCCAGTTTAAGAAACTGGGTTCGCCTCCAGCTTCTCCCTCCAACAACAAAACATTTATTTGCTGCTTTCTTTTAAAATGCAACTTGAGAAAGAGTTGTTAAAGTATTTAATAGCTTTGCCATCAGTATCTGAGGCTGCACCAGAGCTGTTTTCTGCTTTGGGGTTGCCTCACTGCAAACCTTCACAACCCAAATCTGGTGTAAATCAGTAATACCATGGCATGTCCCAGCAGACAAAAAGCAATTTAGTCACACTCTTCCTCTTCATGGAAGTGCAGGCTACCCACAGGAGTCATAAGGTTGGTAATTCAGTATCGTGGGAAAGGGTTTATGCCTGAGGGCAGGGCTTGATCCTTAGATCAGGTGGAAGCTGAGGGTGATGCAGTCTGCTATGTCCCCTCCTTGTTTTGTGTCATGGCAAACAGCACCCTGCTGTCCTGCAAACAGCCTGGCTCAGCTTGGGATGGTTCCCTAATTCACTGCAGGGGCCATGGGTCTAAAAGTCACACGTTGTAACCAGCCCAATTAACACCTCTACCCAAGCATGTGGGGCAGTCCTTTGCTAGTCCCCACCTTGCTCCTTAGAGCAGTAAAACTGAATCAATCTGACATATATGGGTCCGATACATCCCCATTCTCCCATGATCTCACCTCCTTTGAAGTCTCTCTTAATACTCAAATGGCTTTTTTAATACCTGCTCTATATATCACAGTGCAATATATTCCTGGCTAATTGTGTGAGAGTGATTTCTTTATGGGAAGGTTTCAAATAAAAAAAAAAGGACCTGGAGAGAGCAGAGCTACGAAATACTACTGAAACCATCGGGTCAATGCAGGCTGAGCCTGTGCCACCAGGTTTCCATGTAAGTGTTGCAGAGGGGAGGTTTCCAAGACACAGAGAGCACTGAAGTGACCTGCTGATACTGAAATTTTGCTTGTCTAGCTGTTTCGGCTCCAGAATAATTCCCATTTCAATTTTTGAATTTTTTTTTTTTTCTCCCTCCCCAATTCTCCATTTATAAAAAGGATAACTTGAATTACCAAGCAATTTAGCTGTAATGACAAGTGAATGTTTGTGAGCACCTGGGGGAGAAGATGCACAAGTCAGGTGCTCCCAGCTGTAGATGGTGAGTGGTCTCAGCTCTGCTGTCAGGCGGTGAAAGGGACAGGAGGGGACAAAGTTACAGAGCCCTGAGACAGTAAACCAAGTAAAAGTAAGGCACAATTTAAACAGATGAAAGGGAAATAAATGTATGTAAAGCAGTCAGGGAAATAATAGATAAACCCTGGCAGAGGATTAAATGAAAACTGCACAGTGTTTAAAATGAAAGGATTTATCAAGACTTTAGCCCACACTAGCAGCAGGTAGTGTTTGAAAAGTGAAAAGTTTCTGTGATGTGAAGAAATGCTGCATGTGCAGGAAGCAGCTGATGTCCAAAGAATGTGTTAGCTTTTACTATGGCATAAAAAAAAAAGTTTAAAAGAACAAGAAGAAAAAAGGTAACTATTTCGTATTAGCTTTGAGGAACAGAAGGCATCTTCAGCCAATTTCTTCACAGACAGAGGTGAGATATCAGCTCTTTTTCTTAGACCACTTCCCCTTCTGGTGTTTTGATGCCAATAAAAATGCCAGAGCACAAATAGCTTCCTGCTACTTCTTTATAGAGACCTGCACAGCTTTTTTTGGTATGTGAGCTTTAACCCTGGCATCAGATAAACAGAGATATGCTGCTCCAATTCCTTATACTTCCGCCTTCCCATTTTTCCCAGGTGGTCTGGGTCCCCATCCTGCTCCAGGGAAAACCTTCTCTCTCCAGTAACTCTGTTTTGCAAGGGGTTACTCTACACCTTCTAGGACTGGTAGCTCCTGCTGAGTTTTTCTTCGCTCATTTTCTTGATTTATGAGGAGATATCACATTAGTCTTTTTTAGAATTAGAGTCACATAATCCCCAAAATAAAGAGCTGAATCTTCTGTAAAACTGCTGAAAATAATGTAACTTTGGAGGAATGTGAGCTGGAAACAAAGGACAGTCATAAAAGCATTTGGAAGGTTGTTTTATACCTGCTGTACTGGAAAGAACTAATGCTGCTCTAGTTTAGAATGCTTCTAGGAATCATGGGATTATAGAAAGGTTTGAGTTGGAAGGGACCTTAAAAATGATCTCGTTCCACCCCCTGCCATGGGCAGGGACACCTTCCACTGTCCCACGTTGCTCCAAGCCCCATCCAGCCTGGTCTTGGACACTTCCAGGGATGGGCAGCCACAGCTTGTCTGGGCACCCTGTGCCAGGGCCTCCCCACCCTCACAGGGAAAATTTCTTTACTCAGACTGAATCTTCCACTCAGGCTTTACTCAGATAATAGGCTAAGGTGGTCTGTTTCTCACTGACTCCCTGGATTTGTCCCCTCTGAGTATCTCAGCACTGCTGAAAGCTTTATCAGGACGGAGCACCTTGTCCTGGCCAAGGAGAGGATCTGGAGAAGCAATGTAGAGACTCGTAGGGAAGCTGAGCTGAGTGCAGCCAGGTGGGAAAGTCAGTGGTGACAGATGGCAGAGAACATGCTGCTGTTTCCAGAAGGGTTTCTCACTGGTCCTACTGGACTCAGACTGTGGGTTAACGTAAATAAACTACTCTTGCAGTGAGCACGTGTCCCCCGAGTGCGTGAAGTGTCCTGTGCTGAGGTAGGAATGAACTGTTGCTTTGCCAAGGAGATGAGAGCAATTTAGCTCCTTGAGCTAATTTAGAAACCAAAAGTTAAAACCTCCCAAGGGAAGAGTCTGTTTAGGAATAAAGCTATCGGCTAATTAGGCTTAATTGCATTGTCTTGGGACAAGTGATTTATTAGGCCAATCTAGACCATGATGGGCCTGCAGGGGTGTGTTCTCGGATTCACCAACTGCATGGCAAATATCCAAGAGCATTTTTTAACTTTGGAGTGAGTCTCTGGGAGAAAAAACGAGAGAGGTTAATGTGCACTCACATCATCTATTCCCATTCTTATTTCTTCGGCTCCTTTTATGTGGCTCCCGTGATTGTCTCCTTGTTCTCTGTCAAGCATTTTCTCTCTCTCTTCCTTCAAATCCTTTCTTGTAATTAAGCTGTATCTTCAAGCAATCTTGCCCCTTTTCTCATTATAAATAACCTTCTTGTTCTTTCCTCCCTCAAGGTCTTCCCTTTTGTTTTGTCATCTCTGCCCTGCTTGGATTTTAAGGTGATTGTAAAGGTGCTGTGTGTGAACTCTACACCACCTATGGGCGAGTTGGGGTGAGTGTGGAGGGAATGTGCTGTTCTCATTCCCTGAGTGCATTCCCATGCATTTCTCCTCCTGGATCTCACTGAAGGGACATCACTTTGTGTGCTGTGCCATGGTCCTGTCCCACTCCCAGCCTTGGGAATGAGAGGGAGGTGGCTCTGTGCCTTGCAGATTTGCTTTCCTCGCACTTTCTGATGGGAACACATGAAAGGAGCCAACAAGCTTAGCCTGATGGAAAGGTGAATGTAGCCTGGGGGCGACTCTTGCATCCTGTTAACTAGCAAGGAAGGGATCCTGGAGCTCTCCTTGGAGTCTGGATGGTTGCTGTGATTTTCCCCCAGCTCTTCAAAGGCCGTGTGTTATCTGCCTGCTCTCTGTGCCTCAGTTCTCCACTTCCAGGCAGGTAGTTTTGAAGGCACTCTGCTTTGGCTTGATTTTTCCCAGTAAGACAAAGCAGCAAGCTTCCTTCCTGCTGAATGAATTTCCAGAAATGCAGCACTCATACTGGTGTCACACACCTCTAAGAAAATGGAAAGAAAATCTTCCTTGCCTGCTTTTTCAGTAAGTTACAAAAAGAGGCGTTATTTTTCCTCTTATCCATTCATCTGTGTGTTTCTGTAACCACCTCAGAGAACCTTTCTATCTTAGGGAGGAAAGAGTTTATTTTTAACAAAAAAACCTCAGGTAAATCTTCTGCTGTTTCCACTATGAGCTCGCTTACCTCTGTGCAGAAATGTGCTGCAACTAATGCAATTTTGCATCTGGGATTTCCTACTAGATGTTGACTCACTTTCAGTATTTGATCGTTTTCCACTTTTTCTACTTCAGAAATTTTGGAACTTTTTATGAAGCTTTCCTCCTCAGATTCTCAGTTAAACCTGTAGTCTGCACATGCCCTTTAAAAATGAGATTTGCCCATGCTTTTTTATTGGTTCATTAGACCACAGTAGGGAATTATTTCTAATTTCTCCTTATGGAATGTGCTTTGAGGTCATGGTATGGCTTGAAATTGCTCTAAGCTGAAAGCACCAGCAAGAGCCTTTATGCTTTTGTGCCATTGATAGTCACCAGTTTTCTCCCCATTTATGTCCCCTGGAGTCTGTTCCTGTAATCGTCAGCTGTGGGTCAGATGGGGTTTTGTGCCCGGGATGTTTCCCAGAGCTATTCGTGTCCCTGACCTGGCTGAGCACCTCTCTGGCTTTAGCTGCAGCTCTGGGGTCACACGTACAGCTCGTGGTGTGATTCATGTCTCAGCCAGCACCTAACTCCAACCACAAGCATTTTCAAAGGTCATTGGAAGGTCATTCCTCAGGTTAAGGAAATAATTCAGTCTTGTTACTTTTTGCGAAGTTGGCGCTCTGGGTTTGTGCACTGGGGGATTATGAAAGGGTTTTCTTTTTTTTTTTTGGCTTGGTTTACCACTTGTGCCTATTTGTTTCTACCTGTTCATGGGGTTTCTAGTCCTCATACCCCCTCGTTCTCCTGGCTGAACCTTCTTTCCAGCACTCAACAAGGATAAGGTCTCACCAGGTCAGAAACCTTCATATTTTTCCTTTGTCTCCCTTAATCAAATCTATTTTATCTTGCAAAGTCCAGCAAAGGACACGCACATCCTGCTGTCTGTTACTTCTTACTCATTTCCACACGTCTCTGAATCAGGAGCTTCCTAGAGGCCTTCATGACATATATTGTCTATTCTTGCCCACTCGCTGCAAGCCATCCTTCCTCTCACTTTCCATTTGTGAAATACTTACTTTCGCACCTCTTTGTCGCTGCTGGTAAATTTTTACTGTCACAGTGACTACTCCTCATTTTTCACCGCAGTAATTTTCAGCACTCGCTGGCAGCTGCCTCTCGCTGCCTTCCACTGTGTGGAAACTGCAGGGCAGCTCCAGCCACAGAGAGCTCACTCAAGAGTCTGAGGAGTGGTTTCCAGAGAGATGCTGGGAGAAACACGGAATCTTCCCTTTCCTTTTCCTGTCCCTCGTTTCTCAGTCAGCATGATATCAATTCACTGATCTAATCACGCCAGTGCAACTGTTTTGGGAAAATGTTAGGTTCTTTCTGTCCCAGGCAACAAAAAACAGCGGCTCAACGTGAAGAATGATTTATTATTTTCTTTAGCTGTGTACAGATTATTGAGCAAAAATGGAATAGTTTCCTACTGTAATGTAGTTTCTCAGCATCCCCCTGTTTTCACTGACACTTTTCTGAGATGACTTTCTATCAACCCTTTGTGAGTTACTGCAGGGAGATTTTGTCAGTGTGTGCTGAAGGTCAGAGTTGCAGGTACAGTTATTTCCTGACAGGAGAATAAGTCCGTATAAATGTCCTTATTTGATAGCTTCTCTCCTGCTTCTGGTGTGAGAAGGGCCTGGGGCTCCTGGAACCTGGGGGTCCTCATGTCAAACATGACATGCTTACATTGGACCTCATGTCAAATATCTGGCCTCACGTCAAATCTATTTTGGACCCCCAAAAGACTGTTAGTTCTATGTGCTGCTGAAAATTTGGGCAACTACAGCCCTATAAAGAAAGGTCCCTAAGTCACGTTTTTCTTGTTTTCTATTGATGGATGAAGTTTAATCTTTTTGAGGAGAAACTCCTTGAAACAACTCTGAAAGATGCCCATTTCTGTTCTCCCTTAATTATTCCATATCTTAGACTTCAGCTGAAAAGACCCCATCGGAGTTTTCCTCCTTGAGTATCACTTAGGAAATATTTTGTTACAAAACCACTGGATTCTGTGGCAAATTTGCTGGCCCTTGAAACTCTGAATTCAATTAGTTCTAGCCACTGCCATACAAAAAATCTCATCTAATGCGGATTGCTTCTTGTTTCAGGCAAAGAGCAGAGGTGATAACTTACATTTTAGCTAATAAGGATTCTGGTATGATAAAGGTCTTGCATTAATATTGTGATTACTCTATTCAAAAACAACAAAGACCCAAGGAAGTGCAACTTCCCAGATCTTAAAATTTTTATATTCTAGTTCAGTCAGATACATTTATTATTTAGAAATCTATCTAGATATCCTCCCCTGAAAGATTTATTCAAGGAATTGTAGAGACTGTATAGTTCAGTAAACGCATCATAGTAATCAAAACTATCCAAGTCTCCTTTAAGTCAGAATTCACATTTAAAAGTAGCTCTAGGAGGGATTGTTGCTTTCACTTGTTTAATTTAATCTATTTGAAACAGCCTAGAAAAAAAATTACTGAATTCTTAAAGAATGTAACATGCTTTTTTTTATCACCATAAAATAATTGAGAGCTATTCAGTACTTTATAAAAATCACTGAGAACTTTATTAATAATCTCTATGAGTAAATTGGCTCCCTGCTTGATTTTTAATTTCTGATGTTAGGCAGAACATTCAATTTCCCCTTACTAAATGTGTGAACATACTGTTGGCTGTATTCCCCCTTTTCATATATCTGATATTTGGCCAGTGAAAGTGTTATACGTGCGCTTCGTGATAATAGTTGCTCGTAAGCTGATTTAACAGTTTTTAATTCAACTTCATTAGCCTCAGGGGGTTTGTTTTTTTGTGAAATCTTCTCCTGGGATTTAATTTGGGCTCCCATTTTGTCTGCTGTTGGATCATGCCTCTCTTTTGCCTGATCATGGCGAATGAAATTATTGTCCCTCATCGCAAGCGCCGCAGAGGTTTGGTGGAGAGCTCAGCGTGGCTCCAGAGGGCCCAATTGGATTGGCAGCATTGCAGCCATTCCTCTTCCCCGCGCCCTGACCACAGCAACTTGTTTCCTGCTGCAGAAGGGAACTCAATCTCCTTTTGTTTTGACCTGGAGGGGTAATATGTATGGACGTGTAGAAATTGGTGTATTCCCACTTGTGTCGAGCCTAAAAGACTAACAAGGTAAAAATCAATCCAGGAAGAGTGCATGCACCCTCTGTCTTCAAGTACCCACGAGCTGTAAATCACCTTGTACTCGACTGACCAAACAGCCCAGGTTTTTCACCCAAGAGCCTCTCTAATTTTGGCAACAGTTTTGTTAAATCCCCTACCTCAAAGAATAACGGAGCTGAGAGCTGCCCAGCTGCTTTTGGAAAGAGGATGATTACTCAAATCTAGAAGTTTCCTAATTCCATCCATTGAAGTTGCATAGTTAAGTGTCATTGTTTAAATTATGAGACTGTTTTTCAGGATTTGGGTCTTTGCTGTTAAAACTTGCTGCTAGGCAGAAAGTGAATTTAGCTATTTTTAAAGCAAGACAAGCCTCAAAATAGAGGAGAAAAATTGTCTCCCTTTGGATGGTACTGAAAATGCAAGCCTCTTAACAGAAGAAAAATGTCATGCTATTAGCCTCTAATACAATCACATTACTTTGGTCCTTTGACAAAGCAAAGCCTCATTGATATTAAATATGAAAAGTTACTACTTTCACAGTAGCAACTTTTCATAAGGAGTTTTGATTTTTTTTCCACTGAGTTCTAAGAGACTGGCCCATTAATAATGTATGGCGCCGCTCACAAGTCACATATGCTTAATAATTAGGAAACATTTGTAATGAGTTGAAAAGGGTAAGGAAAGCAGCAGAGTGTGTGCAAGTCCTAAACTACAGAAGTCTGAGGCTAATAATTACCTGGGCTTCAAAAGCTTTTCAAATTCTAACAACAGATCCTACTTAAAATTAACAGGCACTGCACAGAAGAGAATAATGAAACAAGTCCAAGCTTACCATTTGGGATAAAGGATATCTAAATAGATATAAGGGAGGGAAAAAAAAAAAGGCTTTAAATATAGCTTCTGGCAATCTTGGCAAGGTTTTCTGAAGGAGACTGGGAGAGTTAGGTTGGAAATATTGCTGGAGTCTAACAGGGGTGTCTGCTATAACTCCCTTAATCCCCCGTGCAAATCCTAGCCCTTATAGATGTGTGCTGTGGGGCTGCTCCACAGCTGACAGCTCCTCACTGTGTGAAGAATTTCACCTACACAAGGGGGTTAAAATCGTTGAATTCTTCATTTCAGTGATGAAACCAGGAGCTGCTTTTCCATTATTCTTTGTTTTGATTAATCAGACCCCTCATCATTTCAAACATCGTTTGAAATGTCTTTTCTCCCTTCCAGTGAGCTGTCAGCAGGGGAGCCCTGGGTGAGAGCAGCACCCTGCTGGGGTGCTCAGTATGGAGAGGGTGGAGTGGAATCACCTTGTCCAACCACTCAGGCTTGTTTTGTTTCAACATAGCTGTAATATGCCATGTGGAATTAAGCAATAGAAATAGTGATTTTTTTTTTTTTAATTTTTTTTTTTTTTTACCTTATCAGAAATGCCAGTTAAGTGATCTAGATCAAGAAAAATATAAGATTCTTAAATGAATAGGGACATGGCACTGGCAACAACTTTTGAGGGCAAGGTGATAATTTGGAGAAAAGCTGACAGGAGGGGAAGATCCCAAGTGACATCAGCTTTACTTCCACATACCCTTTCCTTATCTGCATATCAAAAAGTCCTGTATAAGGTGCTCCAAATAAATCTTCCCCTTCATCCTTACATGGTCCTCATTGCTAAATATATGAGCACGTTTTAACAAATATATTCTCACCCCTCACTGGATAGTTAAGGCAGTCCTGAGCAGAATTCCTAGAGATGAGGGCTTGAGGCATGGAGAGACCAAATGACTCATCAATGATCAGACAAGTCTGTGATAGCAAAGAAAATTGATACTCCTTCTCAAACTCCAGCCAGTGAGCCAAAAATGTGCCATGTAAAGCAACGAGCAGGTTTTTCTGTTTTCTTAGTTGGTGTGTGTATGTGTCATTCTATTTATTCTGAATTTTGGCATTGAATCCAAAGAAACATGATCATACTCATGTGCTTGCAATAAAATTAATGCCATGGAAATTAAATTAAAACATATAAAAATACAATTAGAAAGCTGCAATAAAATTAATGCGGAGTAGAATGGAAAGAGTTGAGCCCAGCTGTTGAGCCTGAGGACCGGGTCTGTGCTCAGAGGTTGTGGAGAGCTGTTTGTAGATCTGGGTGAGAGTAAGGTAGATTTGAGGGGGTGAGAGAACTGTTTTCTGTGAGTTTGGTTTCTGGGACTGACCTTTGGCTGAGTGCAGCAGCATTAGGAGATGCTCCTGCTCAGGACCTGAGTCCCGGGTGCTTTTTCTATCTGTATTTCGTTGCCTGGAGCCCAGGAAACTGGAGTAATGTACCTCAAAATATGGAATTAAACTTTCAGTTCAGCTGGAGATTCATATATGGATGTAAGCTATGTTTAGAAATGTTTTTGGGTTTAGGAAGCTGATTGTACCGTTTTATTTAATTTCTTTTTTTTTTTTTTTTATCCTGGCATTTGAAATATGCAAGTTGGGCTATGGATGTGGCACCAGTGATGTGGTACCACCACGCTCTCCTAGGCAGGAGGATGATGGTCAAACATGGTCAGATGCGGATTGTTCCTAGCTCCAGGCTGGCTCCAGCCTACAGGCATTCCGTGTTCTTTTGTAGTTTAATTTCTGAGACCTCGTGGGTGTTTCTGTCACACATTTCCTGCTCAGAGAGTGATGTTTGAGTCACAATTAACCTCTCTCTTCTAAACTTGTGTCGCACTGCACTCGTGCCTCTTACTTGCCTGTCTTAGGTCTTTAGGGTGTCCTCAGACAGGGATGTGCTGTTCAGCCAGCCAGTTGTGCCATGGGCACACAGGACTGCAAGAAACTGAACTTAATCGTTATTTTTGGCCCTTTCATTCTTTTCCCTGCACGAGGCTGCCTTTGCAGACAGAGCATAAGATCTGCCTGGCTCTGTGTAATGAACTTTGGGAGCAGTGACAAGTCTCATTAACTCCTCAGAGCTGATTCTTTCTCGTGGCTGGAACAGTAGCATGAAAAAATCAAACAAATCTTTGCCAACACCTGGATGCTTTTGCAAAATTAAAGCAATGTGTGAATGAACAGCTTAGCTGCCACCCAGCAGTTACATCAGCTGCTCTGCGGACACAGCCTGCCCCAAAACTGCCTGCTTATGATGTGGCTTAATCCATCCTTTCATAAACATAACATGCTTTGCTGGTATATGCTCCTAATATAATCTTAATAATGACTATGAAATTTCCAGCTCGCTTTGTGACCTGATAAGGGAGAGGAGACAAACTGCTCCGTGCCCAGGGAAGCTGGAAGATGTAAAATCAAGTATTACAAATTTCGCACTGTATTCCTGAAGCTTTTCAACTTGCCTTCCCCTGGATGTGAAATGATTATCTCACACAACACAATGACAGGGTACTTCCAGCACATTGCCCTGGACTGTAAGAGCTAGGCCACATTAATGGTATTTCCCTGTACCACTGCTCAAGAGTTTCTGCCTTTCTTTCTTGCTCAGAAGGGAAATGAGACCCGTGTTGCTCCAGGCTGTAAATTATAAATGAGTAGCATGATCATCTGTAACGCCGAAGCAAAGGTCAAAGGAATTTTTTTGGTACTTTTTCTGTGTTCTTTAACTGGATCTTCTTTGATGTTTACACTGCACATACATCACGATCATTATATCCCGCACTCCTGCATCATTAATGCAGCTACAAACGAGATTACTCAAGTTATGAACAACCAGTGCTTCAGTCCAATGCAGACAGATATGAAGGAGGAAAATGAGCTAAATAAAAACACTTATTGAAGGGATTGTTCCCTGGTGTAAATGTCCTTAAAGAGAGTATGACTAAATAAGAGGATACTGTTCCTTTCTGCAGTCATTTTCCAGCCCAGCAAACCTTTGTTCATTGATTTGTAAAACAAGAGAACATTTTGGGGTAAAAAACCCAAGTAATTTGAAAACCTTTCAGCAATATTTCAATATATTCTTACTTGCTTCATGAAGCTGAGCTAGTAACAGTTTGCTTTAAATTTTATGTGGCACATGTGAAAATTCTGTGCAAAGACTGAAAGCTGCAGAATTCCCTGGGAAAGTCTCAGAGTTATCAAACTGTGAGGATGCAGACAGGGTTGGATGGGTCCTTCAGCAACCTGGTCCAGTGGAAGGTGTCCCTGCCCATGGCAGGGACTGGAAAGAGATGCTCTTCAAGGTCCCTTCCAACCCAAACCATTCTATGATGGCAATGGTTTTATTTGAGGCATAGAATGGGACAACCTATTTTAAAAGTTATTTTCTGACAGAATTGGGCTTGTAAGAACATGCTCACCTTGCAGAAAAAAGCACAGCTAGTTCGGCACTAATTTAATCTCCTTTTTAGCATGATTTTTGCTATGGATTTTGTATATGCTTTCACTTCAGGATGGAGAGATATTCTCTGTGGAGGTGTTCCAGGAGGATCTCCACAGAGCAGCCTTGGGAGGCTGCTGGGGGTACCTGGGACTGGCAGCAGGATGCTGCAACCACAAGCTATCCATCACTGAGATAACAATTTTCATTAGTGATGTGTTAAAACAAGGGCTTAGTTTGGATAAATTTGCATTTATAAATTTATAGTGGAACATTTGCTAAGTTAGACCTTTATCTCCTTAGACACTGATTTTTAACGTGCTTCCCACAATGGGTTTTATCTGCCATGGAAAGCATGTGACTTCGCAGGCCCATTAATAACATGTTGAAGGTGTTTTTGATCACAGGCACATCATATATGGCTTTTCAGAGCCTTTCACTTTATGTATTTTGCCAAAAGTTATGGTTTGGATTTCAGAATCCATTTAGCCCTTGGTGCCTTTGTTTCTGAAGCAAAAAGAGTTGAAATGGTGACTGCAGTTCAAAATGCTCACTTTGCATGCAGAGTAACAACTCTTTAATAAGAAATTTTACTGCACTAAGTTAATGTGCAGTTTTATTGCCTATTATTTTTAGTGAGCATTTATAAAGCGTTATGTTTGGGGTTTAACACCTTAGCTCTTTCCCATCACAACAGGTTGAAATTTGGCATAGCGGTGGCAACCTTCATTTCAAAATTTTCACAGAAAATTGTAAACAGCAAATTGCTATAATTTGTGAAGATTTTGTTAATTTCCACGCTTTGAAGCCTGTCAACTTAAATGTCAAATAACGTGACATCCATATGGACCATTAGATCAATGAGAGAGTAGGACCAGAGCTGCCTCAAAGTGCACATCCTGCAGTGACACCTCTGAAGTTCTAGAACAGCCAAAAGAGAAAAAATAAAAAAGAGGAAAAGCAAATTGTCAGATTATGGTAGGAAAGGGCAAGACATCTAAAACTGTCTTAAAAAAAAAATCCTTCATTCTGTCATTTTGGAAAAGTTTTGAAATTTCACTTTCCAAGTTGCCTCCATGGTGCTGCAGCTGAGATCTGGGTTGAAGCCAACTTCAGAATTAGCGAGTTTTGAGCATTCAAAGTGCAACCAGAGAGCTTTTCATCAGCCCTGATCTGGGTAATGGTCTGATTGATCTGTATTTTGTCTTTGTTTTTTGGGCGTGGTCCAAGTGGAACACAGTATTGTTTTCTCCTTCTCACAGACTATTAGTCCAGATGTTTTATTTCCCGTGGATTTTTTTTCTCCTTAAAACTTTTGAAATTCATAGAATGTGTGTGCCATTGATATCAGTAGATTGTTGCAGGAACATACAATATTCAGGGTTTACGGTACAATGTTGTCTATATATTATAGAGTTCCTATAAAATAACTGAAATATCTTTTATGATTCGAAGCATCAGCAACGGAGTCACTCGGGCAGAGGCTCCGTTGTGCTTTATTTGGGGTGCATTCATTTTGGCAATGTAATATCCCATTTAAAATGGATGTATATTGCACTATTAATTTTCATGGGTCTTAGAATAATAAAAACATCATGCAGCAATAAAGAAAAAAACATGCCTTTTCTGTAGCCCCTCTGTTTAGATGCAGCTCACAGAAGTAAACATAAAACCTGTGTTGTTATACAGAAATACGAACTACTTCATTTTACACTCTGCAGCATTCATATAACAAGTTTCTAACTCAAATGTGGTCCTAATTCTGCAGAGCTCAGCTCTTTTAGGCAAACTGCAAAATTCTCCTGCTCTAGGGAGGGGCTGTGACTTTCTTTTCCCTGTTTGCCTCCAGGAAGGCTGATCTCCTGTGACTTTTACAAAGAGATTTTTTATCAATACAAGTTCTGCCAGGCATCACTCCTAACAACTTTGCTATCTGGCACAGGGAAAACTGAGAAATGGTGTCCAATGTGACCAGTCCTTCAGAGCTGAGCAGTTCAGGAGGGAGTCTGTGATGGTGACTTCTTGATATTGTGATAGCATTGACTTAGGGGAATTCTCAAGTAGGACTGGCATTATTAATCATTGATTAATAAGTGGAGAACCCAAGGGAGGTGGGGAAAGACTCCTTGATTTTGCAATATTGATTTTTATCTGCACTGCCCTGGTGATCCAGTGCATCCAGCTGCTTTGGAAAACCGTTTATAGCAATGTCCTTGGGCATACTTTCCATTAAATATGAGTTAATAATACAATGTCATTGTAATGTCCAATCTCAGACATGTTATTTTCTAAATAATTGTATGGGGTTTTTTTTTCTGGAGATGATCCTAAAAAAAGGAATATTGCATTAAACTGGTTTGGGTTGTATTTTAAGGAAAGTTTTTTGAAGAATAAGTTTAGTTGAGGAGAATAAAAGAGTATGCAGAATTCACACCAGGCTCACAGTAAGGACAAGGCAACGCCCACACAATTCTCTTTCCAAGGTCCTGTCGTCTGCCTGCTGTTCACCAAAAAGTCCTTTTCTTGGTGAAAGTAAGTCAGGTTTTACAACTCCTTTTAGCTTTCAATATTCATTAAACTAAATTTAAGAGCAGGAGGAGAATGGTTTGAATTTAATGCCTTGGAACCAAACAGTGGAAATATTTCTGTACTATTTTTTTTGTTTTGTGAAGTGAATTCAGAGAAAACGGATATTGTTAAAATCAATAGTTAATTGAAAGATGTGGTGTGTTTTATCATTTGCAGTAAAAGAGAAATTCTCAAATGGTAATGTTAAGTTTTTAGTGCTAACTCTTTATAGAATTTATTGCATTTTTATGTCATTGTTAGAAATAAAATGTATTATTAGAAATGTATATATTGCTTAATCTTATATAATTCTTAACACTCAAAGCTAAATTAAAAGACATTAAGATTTCTTTTAATTTATTTTCTTTAAAAAATCTTAGGCTAATCGGCTGGTGGGGCCATGACTTCAAAACACGATTCCTCATGGAAAACAGTATGTACTTACACACTCTCATTTTTACCTTATTTGATTTATTTATATATAACCAGCTTCACTTTTGTAGCAGTTTGAGGAGAAAGGACAGAACTTTACATTTCCTCATTTATGTTAAAGGCATTAGGCTAAACTCATCCCAAATACGTAATGCAGTTGAGTTAACAAAATAAATGTTGGAATAAATTTGTGTGTGGGCATAAGGGTTTGGCTGTCTGCTCCAAGACATTTTGCTGAAATACCTTCAAAATGCAGATATAGAATATGGATGAAACTTTCAAAGTATCTCAGTGAATTAAATTCATAAGTCTCTGAGGAGCAAGGATCTGCTATCATTCACTGGGGTAATATCTTTCTTCAGGATTAGTTCCACTGGAATTAATGAGAAATTATATAAATAAAGGTAAGACAACCTGACATAAGTCTTGAAATCCCACTAATGTGTCAGTATCTCCAAATTTCCAGCATGAGGGAAGGATGGGTTGTAAGACAAAACCAAACCTGCTCTGAAATAGTGAAGTATTAATTGTCCCAACACAAAATGAGGACTCCTTTCCAAATCTGACAGCTAGAATGTTCAGCTCCAGCTTAAACCATGGCAGAGAGAATATCCTGAGGGATCAGGATGAGAAAGGAGCTTTTTGGTTTGGTCGGTTGTTTTGTTTCTAATATATTTTTAATTTTCTGTGGCGGCGCCTGTTGATGTGGTTTTGGCTGGAGAGCACCTCTCTAATAGCCTCAGTCTGCTCTTTGTTTTCGGACCAAATGCAAGAGAGTGGCACTATGGAAAGCCAGCAGGAGACACAAATTGCCTTGAAATACTGCTAGAAGAAGAAAAACGTTGTTTATTCGTTTCCACGAACAGTTTACAGGGGAGAAGTTGGGCATCATAAAATTAGCCAGTCTGCTGTGCGTGAAAAGCCTTTCCTCCACCGCATCCTCCCGCTCTGGTGCTGGAGCGTGAAATATGAACGGTGACACGGAACTTACAGCGAGCCTTTGTAGATTTATTAAATAGATTTTTGTGAGATTTCACAGCCCAAAGTCTAGGCAACTCCTCTCCGTGGCCTGAAGCTACACTTAGCTGCATATGCAGCCTCCCCTGTGTCTCGTCAGCTCAATAAAGTTAAGGAACGTGATTCCCTGCTCCGCGTGAGCGTGCCTCTGCTGACTTGGAATTTCTCAGCCTCGTGCCAGCCTTAAAAGAGATTCAAGTGTAAAGGTGGTTTTAACACACACCATTTAAACAAATTAATTGCAGTTCTCTGGTTCCCATGAAGCTGCTAATGAGGTCTTCTGCTGGATAAAATTGGGCTTCTCTCGAAGTTGAAAGTATTAGCTGGGAATAGATATTACTATTTCCTTTTAATGACCCATTCCTACGGGCCACATTAGGGAAATATTTTACTGCGTGAGGACAGACTTCAAGATAAGGTCCAATCCATTAAAATGAAGAAATCAAAAACACTAATATAAGTTATTCATTTTCCAGAATTACAACTAAGTGAAGGAATTAATGGATTCCGGTTATCAAATCCTCCAATTTTACTGGTCTGTGCTCTGCATGCCAGTTTAGAGGTGAGTAATTGCTTTACTTTGAGCCTGAATTTAAGAGTATAAAAATGTTTAATGAATGCTACGTGTACTATTGCTGTCTCCCTTAAAGAAATCTGTGAAATATTTGAAAAGGGGAGAAGTAATGAAAAGCAAACAAAATAACCCCACAGCCCTGAGAGACCGAGGGCTTTAATGAATATACTCACCTCCCCATGTCTCTCACAAACTCTGCTGGGGGACGCAGAGTATTTGAGGTTTGCACCTCCAAACCTGAACTCTAGCATTGCATTTGTCCCTGCTTTTAGGGGCTCAGTACAAACAGCACCTTTATCCCATGGAAATATTCAGGGATCAAAACCATAGAATAATTAAATTTGGAAGAGATCTCTGACATCACCGAGTCCACCGGTGACTTGTCTCAGTACTGCTCATGGGAAGGATTCTGCTCAGCATCTTCCTACAAAGGAAGATTATGAGCAGAAGGTCTGAAAAGGTCTGAAAAGTTGCATCTAGAGCTGCTGCTTCATATATTCCACCAGCAAAGCAGTTTTATATCCTTTATGAAAGAAAATTACGTGTCCTGGGTGTCCTGGATCAATTGATCCAGTGGCTCAGGGAACCTGTTTTCTCTTTGGTTGCAAACAGATGAGACAGAAGCTCTCTGCAAATGTTTCCTAAAAGGGGAATTCACGAGTGTGGCAAGCTCCAGCCTTTATTTTTTCATAGAATCATTGGTTTTCTGGTGGTCAAAGGAGCAGAGCCCCATCTCTGACCTATATGAATCACTGACACTGTGGCTGTGGGAAGGGCAATCCTGCCATACAGGGATAATCCCTCCTTTTCTCTGAAGGTGTGATCCGTGTGCTGAAAGCCTCTGATCCACTTTGGAGAGCACAGCCCATCCCTGTTTGAGGGCATGGAGCTGCTCCCCAAACACCTGTGTTTCACATCAAGATGTTACAGCATTTCTCTTAAGGATGGTTCACCCCTGAAATCAGGACTCTGGGTCTCAGTGGCTCAAAAGGGTGGTGTTACTCAGATTTACCTGCTGTATGCAATATATTCTACTATAAAATCACCCTTAAGCTGGGTAGCAAGGTTTTGCCCCCAGCATAAATGGCAGAAATTTATTTCTGCTTAGCATTCCATTAATTCTAGTGGAATGGCTGAGCTGATGCTGGAACAAAGAGCAATGTCCACATCCCTCTTCTGTATTTACTGAAAAAACAGCATCTTAAGCAAACACAGTCAGAAAATTGCCAGTTATGCTCTCTCCATCTTACATGCAACGCTGAAGGACTGCAAAGGGCACAGCCATGCTTCTTGTTCTGCCTGACAATTTATTTTTTTTAGCCCTTAAACATCCAATATATTGTTTTAAACTTTATGTGACCTTCGAGATGAGCTGAAAGCTATTCTGCTATGACCCAGATTGTCAGTGCTCGGGTTTGTGTGGGCTGGTGTCATTTAGCCCACTGCAGGGAGCCTCGAACAATGAGGGCTGAGCAGTTTCCATCGCCTCCCCTTTCCCTGCCCACATTACCTTTTGGCACAGCCAGGATTTCCCAGTGCTAATTGCTCTAATACAGTGGGAAACAGAATAGTTTTCATGTCTGGCAAGAGATGGCTAGTGAAATTGCATGCCACCTTCACTGGGACACATTAAGCAGAAGGCAGTGTTTCCAATGGAAACAATGAAAACTGCAAGTGTTAATGGATGTTATTCCTCAATAATGCTTAAAGTGACTGTTATGGCACTAGCTGCTGCCTTTTATGGAAAAAAGGGGAGCGCTCTACAGACACATTTTAAAGACCTTTTCCAAAAAATTTCACCCAGGAGACCAAATATTCCTTGCACAAAGCCTGTGGAAACAGATTTTTGCATGCAGCCTAAGGAGATCCATCCCTCATACTCCTGCAAATCCTGGAAGAACAGGAGGCAGGTCTCTGTTTTCTCTCTAGTAATGCACTGAACAGTCCTGTGTGTGCACTGCCTGCCTGGGTGCAGAGAGAAGCACCTCTAGATTCTTGTTGACCTGTGCAGCTGCTGACTGCTGGTGGCTCTGGTCCCTGTCACATTCAGTCCCTTGCGAAGTCTGTCTTACAGCATCCGTATTTTATTTCTCAAACACAAATGCAGGGGTTCTTGGTTTTGTGCAGCATCTAGTGGCTGTGATAGCATCAGGGAGTGAGATTTTGGGCTGTTCTACAAAAGAATGATTCCCAAATGCTGCTGGAAACCAGACTGTTGTATTTTGAGTAGGATTTCTCAGGTACCTCTCTTTACGTTTTTCCAGGTTATGATATAAGTAATCTTAAAATTGTTGCTTCTCTAGTGTGAAACAGTGATTTCTTGAGAGTGAAGATCATGGATTTTCATCCAGGGCAGTGCCTTGCCTCTGATTTGCAGCTGCAGTCAGTGGAGAGAGAGCTGTCCACGCGCATTGATGTGCCAGGATGTGATTTGAAGTGGCTGTTGGGCACTCACATGTCTGTATCTTGTCATTTTCCCCTGCGGCCAATTCCATGGGAAGAAGGAAAGGGAGGGTTTGAGGAAGGCAGGGGTAAATTGTTTCTGGGGTTGCCTATTATATTATTCCCTGTAACGGAGCCTTTCCAGAGAAAAAGCAGAAGTTTTTCATCTTCTTCTCCCACACTCCTCTGCCACGTTGGTTGTTCTTTGTGTGGCCAAACAGCACTGCCATTTTTAAGCAGTCATTTTTGCATCTCTCATGATACTTTGAGTTTTTGAAGCTCACCAGTCCTTGTAGCTGTGCAAGAGCCTAGAGCTACTGAAAAAGAATTCCGTGAATATTTTTTTTTTTTTTCTTTGTGGGGACTAGGAGGGAGAGAGCCTGTACAGGACTTAAAGCTGTAAAGTCAATATGTTAGTACACATTTTGTGCTTTCAAAGTCAAGGGTTTGTACACCAGTCATGATGTTTCGGTCTTGGCCCTTGGATTTTGTTAGAAGAATCTTTTAGTTTGGGAAAGACCTCCAAGGTCATTGTGTCCAACCATTAACCCAGCACTAAACCATGCCCTTAAGTGCCACATCTAGGTGTTTTTTGGACACTTCCAGGAACAGCGATTCCTTCCAGGGACAGCCTGTTCCAATTCTTGACCACCCTTTTAGTTAAGAAATTCTTCCTAATATCCAAACTAAGCCTCTCCTGGTGCCACTTGAGGCTGTTCCCTCTTTTCCTGCTATTGTTACCTGGGAGAAGAGACCAATCCCCACCTGGCTGCACCCTCCTTTCAGGGAGTTGCAGAGAGTGAGAAGGTAGATACAAGGGAAAACTTTCATGTGATACTGAGTTTTATGCAGCACTGTTGCATCTGTAGAGGGTTTATGGATCATTTTCAGACATACAGATGAATGCTCTCTTAGCAAACCGGCTTTGTGTGCAAGCTCATTTATGTGTATGAAACTTTTAAACAGTAGGCACAAATATCTGTCATTATCTAAAGCGTAACATCATCCTGTGTTTTCCAAAGCCCAGTCCTGCCATGTTTATGTAAAATGTCCATCTGCTATTACTACTTGATTCTGGTGGTAATGTGCAGAGAAATCTGTAACCTTTTTAGTTTTTCTTTATTTCCTTTTCATTTTCTACAGCAACATGTTCTCATTCTAATGATTTCAAATCATTACAGGTTTTTAGTCAAACTACGATGAAAGCATTGAGGAGGAAATCCATTCTGCTCACTGGTTACTTGGAATACCTGATAAAGCATTACTACAGTGAGGATAAAACAAACCCAGAGAAGCCCTTTGTAAGAATAATCACGCCATCTCGGATTGAGGACAGAGGATGCCAACTCACTCTGTCATTTTCCCTTCCAATCAAATCTGTGTTTAAAGAGCTGGAGAAGAGAGGAGTAGCTGTGAGTAAATCAAACTTCATCTTCTTAACAAGTAAACAAGTATTCATTTACTTTTATTCAAACATAGTCTCATATAAGGCAAAAACCCACTAGGACTGATGACAGTTTCTTACAGCTTCAATTCTTACTTGTGCAAACAATCAAATACATAGAGTTATTTTATAAATTATTTTATAAATTATTTTTTTGCCCCTTCACTGTTGACTTATTTCCAGTAGTTCTGGAGTCACTGCTGAGGTTAGAGCTGTATCATGAGTGCATTAGGATGGGAGGCACACCTACAGACACATGACAAGGAACTCTGAAGCTACATCAGTCCCCTTCTTGATCCACAAGTGGCCAAAAGCTTTGTGAGGCATCGAGATGAAGCAATGGAAAAGCTGCCATTTCCTTAGAGATGTTCTTCAGCACTCAGGAGAAGAAGCCACTGAGCAGCACTTCAATGTAATGGCACAGTTACAGCCAAGCACTGCTCCAAAAGAATAAAGGCGAAATTTAGGGCCATATATTGGGTGATTTAAATGTGCTGGGAGGTGAGACTGATAGCATAATGCCCTATAAATGTGATATCAGTTTTATTTCTGCTGGTGACTTGTCTCCCCAAAGGACACCTCTTTTAGGTTACGTATGCTGCTGCTTTGGTGCTGCCAGGGAATTCCAGGAACTCCTGCTTTCAAGAGGCCACGGGGCCTCATGCTGTTGGCTTGCCTTTGCAATGCAGTGATATTTTTCAAATATGAGAGATTATTATATTCAGGAAAATGTTCAAAATCACAGAGAGGGGAAGAAAAAGACTGCAATGCCTATGCCATCACTTGTACTTTTAGAACAAGACACCCTCACATACTGGAATGGGGTTTTTTCTGTTTGTTTGGGTTTTTTTTTATCAGCTGTGTGCCTTTTCAACTCTGAGTTGCTGTAGGCACTAAGGTGAATTTTGGGGCTACAGGGCTGGTCTGAAGCCCTCAACGGCACTGCTAGAGTCCTGCCAATCCTGAGCTTTGCATCTTTTTTTTAGGCAAAACACTACTCTTCTTACTATAGTCTTCACAATGATGCTCCTCACTGTAATTCCTCGAGGATCCCAAAGCTTTTACACATGCCTCCCTGTCAGTCCAGTCATTCTTCCTTGAAGACAAGTTGTGGCATTTAAAAACACAGCCTGACAGATAAACATGAAGTGACCTGAATTTACTGAATGTTCCCTCTCTGTTTTGCAGTGTGACATGCGAGAACCAGACGCTCTTCGTGTTGCCCCGGTTCCTCTCTACAATTCTTTCTGTGATGTGCACAGATTTATTGAAATCCTGGGATCTGCAATTACATCTTCAAAACAAACAGCAAATAACACCGTGCTATCTGGTTCTTATTGATGGCTCAGCTGTATCTTTTAATCTATTTCTGACTAAGATGCATTTATCCTGCCGAGCCATTCTTTGCTTTGAGTAGACCGAGCTATATCCCATGCAATTTGCAAAAAAATGACTGTGCTTGAATAGTTATTTACAACAGACATAGTTTTATTAAAGCTCATATTTCCACTCTGCTTTGACTTTGACTTCATGAATTAGTATGCTTTGTGTATTTTAATGGGGCTTTTCTTAAACATTTTATGTAGTTTTATTACATTAGCTTTGAGAAGCATGGAAGAATTGCTATCAACTAGAACAGGGATGAAAAAAAAATCCCTTCTTTATTATAAAAATTATGCATAATAAAACGTGGAAAATAGACAAATCACCAACTGTTAAAAGATACAGTCCAATTTACATTTTTAATTTAGTAATTCTATTTAAAGTACAGGGTATACTTGAAAAGTAAAAGTTGAACAATTAGTTGTTTCAAAACTCTTGGCGGCTGCACACCAAGTTTGTCAAAGAGCCCAATATTGTGAAATTCTGGTTTAATTGAAGAATGAATTTACGTTGCAGATACCTTCTTTGTGGTGATACGGTTGGCCAAAAAACCTCATTTTATCTTTCTAGGTAGGCATGTTGGAGAGGAGGAGCTGAAGAAAGCTGAGAAGAGTTGTATACCTGTGTGAGGCAGCATGAAGGGCTGTATGAGCACTCCCTGCAGCTTTAGTGAGGCTTAGCTTGGATTAGACAAAATGAACCCTGAGCTCTTTAAGCAGCAGCAAAACATCTCATTGTTAACTCACCGTGTGGCCCGAATTTTTGCAGAGATTTGCACCAGGCAGGCAAGAGCAATGCAGAAAAACTGCTTACATTTCACCAGCTCCTTATCCAGAGTTGTTTTAAGGCATAAATAACACCTTGGCATAATTGGCAATTAAGCCCTAAAGTCTGTAGCTATTCACACAGCGTTTTCCAAGAATCAGCTGAAACTTCCTCTCTGATGATGTTCAATGTGTCTCATTTTTGGTGTGAAACACTTAGAAAATTGCAGCCAGTAGTGCTTTCAGTATGTGAAGGGAGCCTATAATAAAGACGGGGACAAACTGATGTGATAAGATGGTTTTTAGCTGAAGGAGGGTGGATTTAGTTTAGAAGAAAGCAGTTTTTTTACAGTGAAGGTGGTGAAACACTGGAACAGGTTGCTCAGAGAGGTGGTGGGTGCATCCCTGGAAACATTCAAGGCCAGGTTGGATGGGGCTCTGAGCAACCTTCTCTAGCTGTCCCTGCCATGGCACAGGATTTGGACTTGATGAACCTTAAGAGGTCCCTTCCAACTCAAGCTACTCTGATTCTGTGATACTTTTTATTCTCCTTCAGGGGTGAGGAGGGATTTTTTGGGGGGTTAGGTCTACTCCAGTTTTGCTTACAGTCACTTTTACTGGTTGAAATTGTCACACCCTCAGAGCATCTCCTGCTGCACAAGGAAACCCAAGGGCCTTCACAGCACCTACCTGTTCTCTAAAATTCCCTAAAGGTGGCTAGTTTTAAAATCCTTGCTGCAGGAACACCTATTTTGCTGGTTGTAATGTGCAGGGGAAACCTCAAAGAACTGCAAGTACAGCATTTGTTGGTATTTTTAGAGCTTGTGAAGAGTCAGAAGAGCTTCTTTAACCAGAATATTGTTACAAAGAATAGCACAGGAGTGTTAATCAGTGGGAAAGCTCTGTCTCACTCAAGAGGTTCTGATTACACTGACGTCATCTCTCCTCAGTTCAGCTGAGACCGGATCCTTGTGTTGCAGACCAGGTATCTGTGTTTTTGTGGGTTTATTTTTATCCTTGCACCTGCAGCTCAGCCACTTTATCTGTCAGGTGACAGGATCTTAGAAAAGGACCGTTTTCCATAAAGTGGCAGCTGATGAAAAAGCACTGAATATAAAAATGTGCAGGGTTGGAAAGGGGTTTGACTCGGTGTCAGTGCCTTTGCAGCCCCTGTGTACAAGTGTCAACACTCACTCATGCCTTCCCTATAAAGTTAGGCAAACTTAATACAAATCCAGATCTCAATCTAGGTCATATTATAAAATATCTTATTGTGATATCAGCTGAACCTTCTCGTAACAAACCCCAGAGGAGTAAGAATCCCAAAATCTCTTTCTAACTAACATCTAGAGCTCAGGTTTAGATGAGCTGTCTTGGCAGTTACAGGGAGATAAACAGTGATTTCTGTGAAGTTTGAGATCTGCTTTTAATTCACAAACTGTGAAAATAATTATTTGTGTCTCTGGTTGAGGAAAGCGAACCACGTAGTAGGTAAAGTATTAAATCTGTCCAGTTCATGTTTCAAAGACTAACAGATTAACAATAAATATTTGATAGTGTTTTGTCTTTTAATATCGTTTCAAGCTACAGGTACAAATACTGACTTTACAAATAAGTATTTGTGTTCCATTTGGTGGATTTGATTAAATTCAGTGCATCAAAACTCACTTATTTCAACTTTTTTGAGTTACTCTCTCATTTTACCTGTGAGCTAGGATGATAAATTTGAAAGCTCCTTGCATTTATAGGTATATACATATAAATTCAGAAAATTATTTCCAAAAAGTGAGGGAAGGTTCTACTGCAGTTTACTCATTTTTACTGAAACAAAATTGCAGCACAAGCACCAGTTTCACGTGGTCTTTCCCTACTTGAAGTAAAAGTTTTGCAAAATGAATAATACTGGAAGTTAACATTAGGTGTCAGTATTTTACATATTATTTAGCAAAAGAATATCAAGGGAAAGAGATTCTCTGGGAAAAAAAAAAGAGAAGAACATTACAGTCTGCTTTTTCAAATGCTTGAAGTTGTCACAGTTAGAGTAATATCAGGAATAATTATGTGTGAAATAATTAATTGTATATAGCCCGAATGCTTCTTGCTAGTTACATCTCTGATTTAAAATTCAATATTAAGTACCACTGCTTTCCAGTTGTGATAACATTTCCTCCTTGGATTGTCTGAAGAAATTACATTTTTCAAATTGAACTGCAGGTCATGAGGATCTGTAGGTGACAGAAAATTGATACCCAGGTAGAGTGAGAAAATGGCTACAAATTGAAGGTAAATGTGAGTATGTAGATCCCTGGTTGTGTGTGACCTTTTACAGCACAACAAAATTTAAAAATGTGCAGAACTCTTAAGCTCACTGCAACTGTTGAAAAGATGAGGAAAAAATACTATAGGATCCATCTGTGCATTTTTAACCCCGTTTTGCCACGGGAACACCAAAGAGAAGGCAAAGTCTTCCTTCACAAGCAGAAAAGGATGTCTTTGTTTTCCAAAAGGACAATATACTCCGAGTAAAGAAAAAGGCACGGCAGTAATTTTTCCATCTGAGCTTGTGGCATGACTGAGAATGGGATGGATGTGGCTCATTTGACCAGCTTAAACCCCAAAATGTTGGATGTCCTCATCTGACTACTACAGAACCCACCTTGATTTCATTTTACCAGCAAATTATTATACATTGGTAGATTAAACCAGAAAGATGCAAGAAAGGATGAAAGATACTAAAACAAAATAATTAGCTTTTTAACCTCTGTTAGATATTCCCAAACAGAACTGGGTACAGGTGGGAATTCCCTGTGAAATTCTAGCCCCTGGGGTAGGGATGGGCTTTGGCTGGGTTCACAAAGGTAAAATTGTAGCATTTTGGGCTAAATCCACAGAGGGACCTGATGGGATGCGTCGGCATCAAAGCAGCAACATCAATATTTTATTTTAATGCCTTTCCCTGAGTCACAGAATCGTTGAGGTTATAAAAGACCTCCAAGATGATCGAGTCCAACCACTCACCCAGCACTGCCACGTTCACTGCTCTAATGAAGACGTGCCTGAGGTAGGTGTGTTATTTCCTATAAAACACACTTTGGACAGAGCTGACCTGGCCTGAGACCCCCCAAAAAACCTCTGCAGGCTCACACCTGAACCTCTGGGCCCTCCAACTGGTGCAAATATATTTCTGAAAAGCTGCTCACTCTCTGAGACCAGCTGAGAGACAGTTTTGCATCGTAAGCTTAAACTTTTGTCAATATTTGTGAAATATATTTAGACAGCTTATTCAGAAATGAGTAAGTTATAGATCAGTAATTCATACTTTTTATATCCCGAGTTTTTATTACCTAAACTTACTCTTCTAAGCATCGTTTTATGTTTCTAGTTAAATATAAGTGAGAATTGATTGGAGTATTTCTCAATGGAATTCTATCTTTATTTCATCATAATTGCTTCATATTTGAATAATGACAGATGAACTACTTCATTCAATTGCAGTTTTAAGGCTTTGAAGTCACAATAGCAGCAAAGGATTTAAATCCTGAAACCATTATTATGGCAGAGAAGACATCAGGGAAAAGGAAAACTTATGGTAGTGTAATTTTCTAGACAGAAAAATTCTTCTGTGGTTGCACATTTTTTTCTTTTTATTATTTTTTCTCTGGACATTTTATTAATGTTAAAAGAACCCTGGAAGAAGAGATTGGAAATGCTGAATGAGAGTCCTGCTGTAAGTAAACCTCTGTAGTTATTTGGCTTTGGAGCTGGCTACAAACCTTTTAAAATTCTGGGCAGCTGCAATACTGTATTTCACCAATAAAGAGTTCATTAGATCTTTTTTCTCTCTGACATTTACATCTAGTCCTGAGTACATGTTAATACTCCAAGGTATGAATTTCAAAGTTCCCTTTATCTTTGTGTACAGTTTTAAGCAATTAATCAAGTGATAAAATATAGCTTTAAAAATAAGAAACGAATTGTGAATTTAAAGTATATGTTCAAAAAGTTGCTCCATTATAATTTTGGGGGGGGATGGGGCCACTTATCAACTGAACTTAATTCTGGCATTCTTTTTTTTTTTTTACCTTACATTTTATTGAAGAATTTTGAAGCGATCCTCAAATTGTTAAAACATGACCAAGTGGTATATCCAGGATAGCTCTTTCTCCTCGGAGGCTACATCAAAGTGGCAGAGACATAGAAAAATCATTATTCAATATGTTCAAAATTATTCCCACGTGGGGGAAGATTTATACAGGCTTCTGAAATGAGCGTGGGGCCAAACAGCACCGAGACCCCTTCGTTTGAAATAAAAGTGAGTGACAGTTGTGTCGTCCCTGTACAAGGTACAAATATGAAGTGTAGTGGGGTGGGGGTTGCCACAAAATTTTGGCAGCAGGGGCAAAATCGAGCCTCTTGAGTTCAACTTGCAACTTTTCTACTCCAAGGATGTTCCTGGTGCCTCGGTTTTCAGGAGAAGGCCTGGGGTAGGGTGGCTGTTCCAAGGGTGATTGGGAGTGGACGTCTGCAAAGTTCCCATTGATACCTGAGCACCAGGCTTTAAGAACTAAGAACTTTAAGAACTTTAAGGCTTTAAGAACTGGGAGTTTCTAAATGTCATTAATGAATCTCAACAGAATCACACTTGTAATTTCTTTGCCTGTGTTTTCTGTTTTATTCACTGAGGTGTGTCAAGCATACAACACCCTGTTTCTTCTTGATGAGTGTGCTATTTTAATTTTCACTTGGGAGGTGAAAACAATATTCAGAAATATTCATTCTTTGAACAAGACACAGAAACAGTTTTAACATCTGAGCTGAAAGTTTGTGAGGAATGCTCAGATGCTGTTTTGTGTGATATCTGTTTTAAACCATTGTGGCCACGAGACAAGAGATGCTGCCAATTCTTACCTTCTTACATAGAAAACACCTTGCAACTGGGTCACTTGTGAATCTGTGTACCTTCCTTTTTAAGGATGCTTCTGGACTTTTCTGTACTGCTCCTACTTGAAGAGAAAAAATGTGAAGGTCTCATTTAGAGGAATTGTGAGTGGAAGTCCCTATTCACCTGCCTCTGAGTTCTCTAAATTGACCCTGAAAGTGTGGGGTTCTTTCTTATTTTTAAACTGACGAAAATCCTACTTATTATAGAATCATAGAATCATTTATGTTGGAAAAGACTTTGAGGTCACTGAGTCCAACCACAGACCTGATGCTGCCAAGGCCACCACTAAACTATTTGATTTTTTTGTTTGACTTCTAGTTTCAGTATAGTTCAGCGTCAGATTAATTTAATGAATTTATAAACCTCATTGTAGCATTTAAGTTTCATTTGATTTTGAAAGAACTTGGATTAGAAAAGATAAATTTCTTCTGCACTAATACAGCAGTGACAAGTACACTGGACTTTGAAACAAAGTTACTCTCAACTTTTCAAATTTAACTACTAAGTGAAAGATTCTGCATTTCTCTGTATCAGATATGGATGAAGGAAAAAGCTATGTGTCAATTTTTGGAATATCCTAAATTCTGTGGAAGACGATGTAGCATATGACTGCTTGATTTTCATTAGTATTCTTATTTTATTCAAACTTTCTCTCTTTAACTGGATATTAAAGCTGAAGTGATAAAATACCAGAATAAGTATGAATCACCAAAGTTCTATGTTGAAGTCTGTTCTCCTGACATTTTTCTGAATGAATATTGAAATGCTTCTCAACAAAAGATCTTGAAATTGCTCCATCAGTAATCAGACCCAGACTTGACTTGAAAAAAATTCTTTTTATATTTAGTTATGAAAAGCATGCTCTTAATTATAATGATGATCATTAAAACAAATGTCTTGGAAGGCTGCTATTTTCAATTCAAAGTCTCTTCAAAAGCATATGAAAAACCTGATGATATATATAATAAGTCTATCCTGAAAAAAAAAATCAAAAAAACATATGAAATTAATGTATATGATATACATGTACATCTATGTGTATGTATATGTGTGCTCCTCTCCAGAGAATCAAGAGGTTTGGTTCTGCCTTTATTTTTTTTTCCACATTTATGGGGAGTGTAAGAAGTGGTTTAATTTGATGAAATCAAACATTCGATGAAAACAAAGGCGTGAGCTCTGAAATAAGACATCAGCTTTGCAGGGCTATACATCCTTTGAACTTGGATGACATTGTCTCTGAGGACAAGATGTTTGATGAATTTTAGACTTTAAAGCCTTTGGTAGGAAAAATTAGTCCAGAATCTGTTCCTGTAGGATGGGGGAAAAAAAAAAAATCATTCTTCAAAAGATCAGGAAAAAAATGATGTCATTTTCTATTTCCCTTAAGTACCTTTTCCTCAGATGCTTATATTGGAAAAGGCTCAACAGCCATGAATTTAGGGGCTTATGATCCAAGTGATCAGGGCATTTATGTCCTCTCTGCACAGAATATTGAGGAGAGAAAAAAAAAAAACCCTCTTAGAATATAAGGATAAAGGGCTCTGTGGGTAAGATGGTCTTACAAAACATCGCTGACTAATTTTAATCTATTAATTTAATATAATGAACATAATGATTTGTGTAAAATTACTTTACCCCTGTTATATGCCAAATCTGTCAGGAACAGCTGCTTTGCATTCAATATATCATAATGACAGATACTGTGGAGTTATAATATTTAAATTTTTTTCATTAAGGCCCTATTTTAGATTTGCAAGCTTATGCACAAGGGGAGAAGGGTTGGTGCCTCCATCGACTGTCGCTGCTAAAGGTTATCAAAAAGAACTCTTGGCTCTGTGAAGAAATGAGTAATGAGTGCAAGTTGGTTTTGCAGACCCTGTTACAAGGGAAGAATAAACCAGGATTAAAAAGCCTCGTGGAGAGCATTTTTCCCAACAGGCCGAATGTTTAATGGTTTTGTGCTCAGAAGAATTAGGAGGGTCACGGTAACTGGAGCTTGAAATAAAGGTGAATTGATAACACAGGTGGGGATGTGGACTGAAGGGTTTGTAATTAATTAAGCCTTAATAAACACACAGAGGCTGCAGCAGAGACTTCCTCTCTCACTCTTTCCTACGTCCCAAATACTCCTAAAATTATTACCCAGCTCTAAATACCACTTTCCTTTGGAAGTGCTGATGATACACTTTGTCCTGTTGTAGAGTTTGCCTGGAATCATGGACATAATGGATCTGGATGAACATTTCTCACAGCTCAGAAGGTCCAATTCTGGCTGAGAAGAAATTAACATTGCAATAATTTTGCTAAACACCCCCACACACACATCATGCAAGAGTGGAGATGTTGGAAAACATGGCTCCAGGCTCCTTCTGTTGTAGCCTGAAGGTGATTCTTCCATGAAAACCTACGGAGGTAACTGCAGCATTGGGGTGTGACAGTGCTGTGTTCCTGCTTTAGAAGAGTCTCTGTTAATCTTGGCAGATTAATAAAATAAGAAGGCACCTAAAAAAGCAATATTACAGGCATGGACCTGAGCAAAGAGGACAGCATGGCCTTGAGAAACAAGGGAAAAGGAAGTCCATGACTTAAGAGACCACAGACTATAGAATTAGAAGGAACTGAAAAACTGGAACAAGCTCAAGAGCTATAGAATGAGGGCCATTGGTTTTCTATTTTTGCCTGCTTGGAGCAAGCTGAAATTCGGTGTGTTTCTACGGATGTGCTGAAGTGCTCGGAGCAAGGACATCTTTATTTTCTGTAGGTGGCTGCTGTGACTAAGACTTCCAAGAAGTGCAAACAGCCAAACCTATCTAATACTCAGCCTGGTGGCTGCGAGTTGCACTGAAAATGCAAATGCCTTTCTTCTTTTTTATTTTCCTTTTTTCCTTCCTCGGGTCTGGATACCCCCATTCACCAATAACCTGATTTCCTGAAATCTCTCAGATCCTGTGAGAATACAGCAATTCCCTGTCAGAAGGAGGGAGCTGGGGAAAAGGGCAATAGGGTAGAGTCATGCACGTGAACTAGAAGTATCTGTGTATTACATGAGGAAATAAAATCACAGGAAGCAATTGGAGCTGACATATTGAATTAATTAATTCAACTAACTACTTCAAGTCTTTCATAAACTGATTTATTTTGTTGTTTCCCAGTCCATTCCAGGCATCACAGTCTCCCCTGGAAGCTTCTGGACACAAGAGAGGACATTCATCTGTCTGCAGAGGAGTTTGACATCCTACAACTCACTTTCTTTTGCATTTGTTGCCTTCTTTTTTCTGGCTCCAGTGCCTGGGCAGTTCTGATGTGCTCTGGGATGGCAGCATGGGGGGGAGCAGGGTGGGAGCAGAGCTGCCACTCAGACAAAGCCTCTGTTAGGAGGAGACAAAAAATGACTTCAACAATTCTTGCTTTCACGAGATTTGATGGGGACACATTGTTTTTGTGAATAGCTTGTGTGACTGCTTGCTTATGTTTATTTATTTATTTTATTTTTTGTGAATGGGAACTTTAGTGCTGTAGAAATGAGACTCTTTTTCCTCAAAGGCTGAAGCAGAAGGAGAAAATATCTCAGAACATCTTATCTTTCTTCTGCGTTCATCCTCAGCATGGGATTTTACAGGGCTTGGGACTTTCTCCACCAGAAACTATTCACCAGGTAGCTGAAATTCTTTTAGTAGAGGTGGAAACACTGGCTGGAGCACCGTTTCTGTGCTAAGAACTGACATTCCTTCCAGACTCTTCCTTCACTGTGGAAATATTGACTGTTTTTGTAGCTCTGACTTGATCACAGGTTCATAAATCAAGGTATTGTCTCCCAGAGTGCACAACTCTCTTTTCTTTTAAGGTCCCTTATTGTGTGATGTAAAACCACCTTTTTGGCAGTTTGGTATTGTAGTACTTTTAGCACTCCAAAAAATACATTTACACTGCATTTTAAGCTTGCATGTAACTAAATCCTGTCAAGGAAAGTTTTTACATAATGCATCAACATATGCTGGGGTTTTGTCTCTTTTTTTAGTACAGTATGGCTATACAATGGCTTGGAGTAGCTTTTCTAAGTTATTAAATATAGCCCAAAGCAAGGCTGGCTTTTAAAATAAATGGCAGGATCTCTAAAAACACCTGGGAAAGAGAGAGAAAAGGACCAGCTTGGATTTATATAGAATTTTCTTACCCAGTAGTTTTTGTTAACTTTAGTGTCCTATATTTTTTTCTTTAACAATGAAATATAGCAGTAACTAAGCTTGAAAAATTATATGAGGTTAAAACCAAAAAAATATGTGTTATTTTCTTAGCTACAAATATTCCTAAACCCAAACCTCATTTTAAGGCAAAATGTAGTTTATTAAGAAGTAAATGTTCAGAGAGTTCTATGCTAAACTCCTCTGCTGCTTTGTAAAGTATCTGTTATCAACACTTTAATGGCTCTGATATTAAGTGATTTAATGCAAGATCATTTTTCTCTCCTAAAATGTGAATGTTCTGGGTTTTAGACCTCAAGTCACAGCACATATGTTCCTTCCATAGAGCCAACATCAAACTGCTGGAGAATCTCTAAAGATCTATTTCCTACCACCTGTGACCATTCTGTTAAAACGCCTCTTGCACTTTGAAGACGGTGGTGAGTAAAACGGATTGTTTTGGGGGAAAAGTCAGCTCAGGGTAAAAGGGTTTGGAAGGTGGCACCAGGATGTTTATAATTTGTGGTTGAGAGGGTTGTGTGAATTTAGCCATTGCTGTATATTTACGTTGACATTTACATTCAGACTCCTAAATAATGAGCATTTATACCCCAAGCATTTGATATTAGAGGCTGCTGTTCGCTCAGGCTGTGAGCTGTTGGAGCTGTTACATGGCCATGAGCATCCCCTTCTCCATACGTCACAATGTGCTTCCAGAAACGTTTTTGCTGGGATTACATATTCAAAGCCCTTGTAGCAAAAAAAATAATGGCTGCTGGATGGACATCAGCATTCTGAGCGAACAATTGCTATAAGCAAGAATATGAATTACTTATAATTTATAAAAAATATTTTATCTCCTTTTTAAATGTTCTAGAATTTTGAAAAATGCCATTTCTCTGGTGAAAGATGTGGGGGAAAAAAAATCATTTTTTTCACTATCCAAGGCCATGTTGGATGGGGCTTGGAGTACTGTGGGTTAGTAGAAAATATCCCTGCCTATGGCAAGAGGTTGGAACTCGATGATCTTCAAGGGCCCTTCCAAAACCATTCTGCGATTCTATAACCATCAGATAATCTTCTAACTTCCTAGGATTTTTCCCAGCGAATTGCAAAGTTTTGGCTCTTTAGCCATTTTTGTTAATAAAAAAATATTTTCTTCTGCAACCAGGCATCGATCAACCACAACTGATCTTCCAGGCCTGTGCTGTCAGGTTTGCATTGTCTGTTATGCCTTGATTTCACCACTGAATTAGTTTTGCTACTGGGTGTCTGCTGCACAAGCCAGACACCAGGCTGCCTGCCAGTCATCACAACAAGGAGTAAAAGGCTGAACTAGATGGAAACAACAAAAAAATCAAGTTTTCCTTCCCCCCCCAGGAGACTGCTGGTCCAGAATAAGTATTGGAATCGTTGTTTAAGCACCTGAGGAAGAGTATGATACCTCTTGAATTTATCTTAACAGAGTTGATAACATTTGCTGGGCATTCAGCACCCTCAGTCAGCAGTGATCTTTTTTAAAAACTGCTTTTTTAGCTTTGATTCTCAGCACTCTGAGGTATGAGATGAGGCAATCTGGATGTTCACCAGCTTGGTGACACATCTCGAAGGCAATGACGCCATCAGCCACTGAAACAGGGACGAGAAATCAGCGCCTCAGAAATGATGCTCCATCTTTAACTTGCACAGCAAACACGAGGGCCAACCTATTGCACAGCAATCTGCTCCAGGTAGTGTCTCTGCAGCTTCTGGTTCCTGCTCAGTTTTACTTAGGTTAAACGAGAGCTTAGATTTTGTAAAACTGGCTTCTTTTTTTTTTTTTTTCTTTTTTTTTTGCACATCTAAAGTATTTTCAGCCTTTCAGAGATCACACAGGAAGCTTGTGCTGCATAAGTTTGAGCTGTATGCAAAGCTGCCATCCTTTTATAGAATTTTGTCACTGCTGACATACTGTCAAAGGGATGTGAAGGAGCTCAGACGCAGTCTGCAACCCGAGTGAAATGTTAGGTGTGCGGTGAAAGACGTTTTCATGAAAAATGTCATGTCCCCAGTAATCCAGGGTTTGGACCAGGTAGCACAGACAACTTCTGCTGCAGCATTTTAGAGGTTTGATGATGGCTTTTCATATTTTAGTGGTGAAGTTCTGCTGTCCACACTGCTCGCAAATACTTTGTGACTGTAAAAATGCTTCCAATGATTTTGTTTGAGGAAAATCTTGAGATCCACACAGCTACAATAGATTTTTCGATTAAAATTCATTTCATATGACAAAATTAGTTGGAATAGACACTGTTTTTAAAAGAGTTAGCAGTTAATTAGTGCTGCTGCGGGTCCTGAAGCACCAGCAGTGGTTAGTTTACAGAAATTACTGTATTGTTCTCTCAACTCCTCCAACCTGGGAGAAACTCCTCATCACTGTTCGTAGACATCATTCAATTTTTAATTCCAAAGGTCCAGCTTTAAAATACATCCCTGAAATGCAGGGCCTACAAAGAAGTGATATTTTAGTTTAGAACAGTGAAGAACAGCTGTTGTGCTGTTCAGCTCCCTCTCCTGCCTCTCCCTGCGAGCTGCCTCTCAGCACACAGAGGAAGGATTTGGGAAGAAGGACTGTCTTGGTCCTGGCTTTGTGTGGGCTTTGGCATAACTGGATCTTTGGCCATGAAATGGATCTTGTAGAAGTTCTGAAAAATTAATGTTAATAATAATAATAATTAAAAACGGGTCGCTCTGTAGCCTAAGAACTCTGCCATTCCTTCAGTGGTGCTCTGTCCCCCTGTTTCATTGCTGGACTCAGAGATTCTTGAGTCCCTGAAGGTCTTGCTTCCCCACTGCTTCAATAAGTGTATGATGGACTAAAGCTCCTCTCTAGAGGAGCTTTCTTGCATCTTTTCTGTTGCTGCAATAGGAAATGACCTGCCTGCAAATCAATATTTGCAGCCTTGTAAAACACATCACAATCCCCTTTAGGCCTTCCCAAGCTCCAGTCCGGGCACAGCCCCACCCCTCATTTCCTATCTCCATTAGGATAGTTTTGCTGTCTCCATTGTCTTTATTTCCCTCTATTACAACCCTGGATGGTTCTGTGGGATCCTCCTTTAGGGCACCCAATAACTTTGTTGCTGGACATCTGTACAGATGGGACACAGCTTCTTGAGGAGCTCCAGCTGTCAACAAAGCTCATTTTACCTCACTTTTGGGACAAATCCCTAAACATCAGGATGGCCGTGATTTTCTCAGGTCATATGGCAGCTGTTTGGAATTTTTTTGGGAGGAGACAACCAAAAAACATCCGTTTATTCTGCCAAAGCATTACCAGAGAGCTCTTCAGCCTGAGCAGCACCGTGGCTGTCCCCACAGCAGCACAGCCCTGCCCTGCACGGGAATCCCCGCTGCTGCAGTTTGTGAGCTAACCTAGAAACACCAGAAAGATGTTGTTGTTCCTTGCTGAAAGAAAAAAGGTCACGTAGCAGATGCTGATGAAGGCATTTACAAGAAAGGGGCTTTTCCAGAGCCCTGAAGGCATGGAGCTGTGCCTGAATCTGGTGGTTCTCTGGGTTCCCCCTGCCTGAGAAGGACCATTGGGGTGTGGGATGCTGCGGGAAGTGACGCAGGCCAGCAGCTACGTGTGCCCCTGCTTCTCCAAGGGCTGCTCATGGAGAAGTCTTAAAGCAGAAAATCAAAGAAACAGAAGTGTTTGCCTCTCTGACCCCAACCAGGCAATAGAACAGATCACTACAGGTTTTTTTTAGTAGCAAACTCTCTGATTGTCCAGAACTTGCTGCTTTATTAATCTAGATAACAGTACAGTAAGTGTCCTGTTTACTAAAGCTATATTTCAAAATAGCAAAGCAGATTTGTTGCAAGCTATTTATTTCAGTACTCAAAGGGTTTCATTGAAGGTAAGAAAGGGGAAGTTGTCTTAAGGCTTAGAATCGTAATTCCTTTCAGCATATCCTTTTAAACCTCATCTTTACCTCCTGCAAAAGCTAACCTTCCCTGTTTGCTGCAATTTTCACAAAGAAGCTCCTTTCATACTTTAAAATCTCTTTTCTTCTCCAACCCAGAAGAATTTTGCACTAACCTCTAGATGCAAGTTGCTCGCTGGTGAGATGGCTCACTTCTGCTCTTGCAGGAAGTGGTTTTATTTTACTTTTTTTCCTGCTTTCTTTCTCTCTGTATGAGCTGTGGGACTAACTCAAATGCTGCCTCTACACATGTGACCTTGATCTCTTCCGTTCTTTTGAAATAGTTAAAACTGTTGCTCCTTGATGGCGGCTTGAGATGAGACAACGACGTCCCTGAGGCTGCAGGTAAGGAGCCTCTGATCCATCCCAGGGCAGTTTGGGAAACCTGTTGCTAAAAGTTTTTAAAATAATCATAGCTGCATTTATTTTGTAGGCATTCAAATCAGGTTGTTTTAATTGCACAATTACTTAATTTCTATAGGCCTTTGTGAATTTGAAAGCAATGAGAAAAACGTGGAGGATACAGATGTGAAATGTTTTAAATAAATGCTCGGAATTTAGCAAACCTGTTGCATCCTATGCAAGAGGCAAATTTATCTGACCTTGTCTACTACCCCAAACCACTAATCTTTTCTCGTATCCTGGCTGGAACTAGCTAGCTCTCCTGAAAATGTAGAAAAGTTTGTGGCACTGGCTGGGAAATGAGATTAGATCATTTTTGCCAGCATTTGCTTTTCCTGAGTGCAGTTTAGCACTGTTTGATTAACTGGCTCTGTGCTGGGGACCATGAGGGGTGTGATTAGTAGCCATAGATACTGTAAAAATCAGTGAGTGCTAAGGGTAGGTAGCGAGATGTTTTGGTATTTCTAGCATCTGAAGATGTTGATAGAGGCATTTCTTGCCCTACTCGGTGTGAAGAAGTTTGATACCACTCTATTACTCGTCAGTCATACTGACAGGAAGAGATCATGGGGCATAAAGGACATTTCACATGAAATATCCTGGGCAGTCAATGCTGTTCCTCGTGGAGCTGTTCAGTGGAGATGCCATGGCTGTGTGTTTCCTGAATGGGCTGTTTAAATCCAGACTCATTCCTCCTCTGCTCTGGAGCTGGCCAGAGAAGGATTGTATGTCCTGAGCCCCTACCTCAAAGTTTTTCCTCAGCAAAGATGCCTTTGCATTGCTGTCGGTGGGCAAGCAGCTTTCTGGCCTGTGCAGTTTTGCAAGGAAATAGTAATTCGAGAAGATGCTCAAACAACACAATAAAGCACTTTGATTATGGACCACACAAAGGAGAGACAGAATTAGCAAGGTTTGTTTTATGGTGAAGATTTTTTTATCCCAGTAACACGTAGCTTGCTGCAAACTTTGTGACTTGTGCTCCTGTTTGTAAATGATAGCCTTATCACAACAGGCAACTCGGGTTTCTTTTGGAAATACGGGTCAGAGTTGAAAAATATCACACGTGGCTCAGAGCTCATTTTGGAATTGTGCATACTAATTGGAGACAGATTTTAGTGTAATGTTGTAAGATCGCATTTCGTATTTTCTGTACTTTTTGGAGAAAAAAAAAGCTGTCCTGCCTGCATACACAAATCAGCACAGACAGGAAAATTGTATAAAAAGAACATGTTCTCTTCCTGGGCTGTGTTTGTCGTGATTTTTATGTTTCTGCTGCAGAGTCTTTGAGTAATTTAAAATGCATTTTCCAAAGAGCTGTGAGATTTGGTGAAGTAGTTTGAATTCTCAGAGTTTTATGTCTTTATTTTCTCCCTTTCTCTGCAACTTACCCCTTTGTGTCCAAAGCAAATTCATTTTAAAGCAGCATGTCTTGTTCAGATTACCTCTCCATCCAATTACATCTGTGATGTACATTTGTTCATTTTCTTTTCCAAACAGAGTGAACAGCTGAAGCACTCTGTATTTTAAAGCTCCTGCTATGCACTATTATTGAATTGAAAAGAAAAATCTTTGCTTTTTTTGACAGCATTTGTTGTAGAAACTTCTTTTTGCTTTGACACAAAGTTATCCTGGCTTGGAAGAGATGATCCATCTTCTTCCAACCAAGCTGGAGTGTGTGACACCCTTGATAGTCCCTGTCACCAGGGGGCTGTATCCTGGTCTTGGGCATGTTCCTCCCCACCTGGAGTGAGACAGGAACCAGAAACTAAAATGGTGACAGAAGCACGTTTGAATTTTTCCCCTGGTGTTTGGGTGGCAAAACGCCACAACCTCCAACGTGGTCCTGGTTAATTCCAACAGCTCTGGTTTGGATTTCCCTGTCTGTTTCTGGTCCCAGAAATTATTACTTATTTGCAGTGATGAGCTTCAGGACAGGGTTTAAAAAGCAGCACCCCATGCAGTGGGATGGATTTCCCTTCATGATTTCTGGTGCTACAGTGAGAATGGCTTTGGCTGTGCTGCCCAAATACTTCAGCTGGGATCTCTGCTGAGGAATCCCATGGACCCTGAGCCATGGGAACTGCTGTATTTGAGCCTGTTTTACTGAATCACATCAAGGATAGTGGGTTATAGGCAGAGTCTTCTGGATTTTTTGATGCTCACTATGTGTAATTCTGATACTTGCTTATTTTTCTTGACTTTCTTCTGTTAGATGCCTCTGTGCTGTGTCAGATCAACCAGTATGAGTTGTTAACCATTTAATGAGCTGTTAAAGCCTGTGTGTGGCTAAAAACCATCTCTTGTTGTTGAAGAAGTCTGTCAGTACTTAGGTGTGTTCTTAACTCATATCCTGAAACACTGCAGTTGTACAGAACGTGTCCTAATCCTCTTCTGGTGCTGTTTAGGCTGATCTCTTTTAAAGGCAAAGCAAAGCATCACCTGAGCTCCAGCCAAAGTCCCTACATTCCACTTACCTCCTAAGAGTTCCATATGGATGCATGAAACCTATTTCTCAGTGCTACAAAGGCAGAAAGTGGTGCTGAAGGATACTATTTATAAGCAGATGGTTTTCCTGATTTCATGTTTTGATAGTATTAGTCTTGATAAAAAGCAGATTGGATACAATTATGGCCCAGACTTTCCATGATAATTTGAGAGCCATTCAGATCACTGCAGCAGATTTCCTCACCTGGTTACACAACCCTCACAAAACTGTCCCATTTTCCATTCTGTGGTGGCTTCCAAGAGCTTTTGTCTCCATCAAACTGATGTCATGACTTCTGAGGCTCAGGGTAGGCTGAATGCCCTGCTGCCCTTCAGCTTTTGGGAACCTGGGCTAAGTGAGAAAGTTTTGGTGTTACCTGCTCTGAAACCTTCTCTTGAGGTGGGTCTGCTTCAACCAGTGGTCTCAGTGAATCTTAATTTCACTGACAAAAATCTTACCAGCCCCTGAAGGACAGAGATGGTTGTTTCTTTGCCGTGTTGGGTGTGAAGATCGTGCCTTCACGCACTCAGCATGCCTCTGTCAGTCTTCCCTGCTTTGAGAAATACTATAAAAAGGTTGTTTTGGAGACTCACTACAAAACAAACACTGCTAGCTCCTCATTTACACTGGGACTTCCTCAATGCAGAGCTATTTTTACTTTGAGAGTGAGAATTCTTGTCATAGAGCCTTGCATCATCTTTGTCACAACTTGAAGCTCCCTGGGTTGCAAACTTCCAGGCTGGCTGAAACAGGAGCAAAAGGAAAGCACTTGGATTTTCATTAAGAAGGTTAGGAAATAATTTTATGGGCACAGATATTTAGATTTTGCAAACTGACAATGGGGCAAATCTAGCCCATGCAAGAGCTGTCAGTGGATGCAGCCAGGCCATGCTGGAGAAGATTTTCAGGGCATTATTGGTTCGTGTTAAAGTAACCTGGAAAAGGTGAGGTCTGGCACATGTAAAAGTGAGTTCTGTTTGCAGAAACCAATAACCAAAATTTATATATGCTTAAAAATTTGACCTTTTTCTCTTAATTTGTCTATATTTTCACTCAGCTTACTCAGCATGAGAAGCAAATATTTTGGGAATTAAGCAGGACAGGTAACAGAGGTTTAAATAGATATTTGCATTCTCCAAATCATCTACTAAGCTACTGTGTGTGTGCAAGTTGCATTAACTCAAACATTGCTTGGATATTTATTGAAGCATTTCTTCAGTGAATTAACTAAGCGGGTTTGATGCTGCTATGGTTGGTGGTGGGTTGTTTAAGACCCATATAACTCTTCCTGCCATTTGAGATTGACAAATATTAAACCATCCACTTGCAGTTAAGCTGGGTATTGTGGGTTTGTACTGTGGTTTTCATGAATATTTCTTCTAAACCTTGTGCCTGATACACCAAACAGGCACAGTCCTGGAACAGATGAACTTGAACAGACATCTGGTTCCTTCTCCAAGACATCCATCAGTTCTCAGTACACCTGCAACCTGATAAGAGGTGGGATGAGATGAGGAGGAAGGGAAAATAGAAGTGAATGTGGCTTAGAGCTGAAGGGAGGTGCTTTGAATTTGTTCTTGCTCTTTGTTTTGGATTTCTTTTTCTGCCACACCCTGAGCAAAACCACCACTGTATTTGGTGCTGAATCAGACACCAGTTACCGAAAGTGCTCTCGGGCAGCACACAGCCCTTGGCACCTGAACTTGTTTATTTGCTGCTCAGGATGTTACAAACTCTCTTCCTTTCGGAGCGAGGAAGGAAATGACAGAAATATCTTGTGAAAGCAGTTGAAGCTCTGGAGTTCTGTCTCAAAGGGAGTTCTGTCACCTCCATGGGTCTGTCCCCAGCCTGCTGGGTGTCAGGAACTCCCAGCTTTCTGGTGTCTCTGCTGCAGCTGGGGCTCAGGAGGCACCTGCTGCTGGGACGTGCAGCTGTCTGCTGGGGACAGGGGGTTGGAGGAACTGAGCAGTCCGTGGTGGGGAATGGTGTCCCACTGGCTGGGAATGGTGTCCCACTGGCTGGGGGACATCCCCACAGGGTGATGCTGGCCAGAGCCAAACCCACACACACATCTCAGGAGGGCCTGGTGGCCACACCATGGACACTCACAGCAAACACCAGCAGAAGCCTCCTGGGCCCTCTCGAAAATGCATTTCTAGCAAATAGTTTTGCTATTAATTAATTGACGTTTTCCACCTGGAAAGGTGTCACATCAGACTTTGCAGCTGTCAGGGCTGCTCTGGCACGTGCTGCCATTTGTGTGTTGGGCTGAGCAGTGCTGAGGTTTGATCCAGAGAAATTAATGTTTCCATTATCAGCAGTACATTGCATGCTTGGTAATTTACTAGGAAAGAAACCCCAACAAAGTACAGTAATGAGTAATCAAATTCTTGTGATGATTTTTAGATTTAGGATTAACCCATTTAGCGTTAATCCATCCACCATTAATCCATCTGCTCTTGGAGTGCTAAAGAAAGCAGAAACAGGCCAAGTGAAAGCATGTCAGCTCCTCCTCCTTCATTGATCCTAAACCCTGGAAAAGGCAAGGAGTGCCCCAAGTTTTAGCAGAGGCTTGGAGGAATTGGTTTTTTCAACCCATTCTTGAATTTCCTTTGGACAGTCCAGCACTGGCTCTGGGTTGAGTAGGATGCAGTCACAAACACCTGAGACATTCCAAATTGCTGCAGAGAATTTGAATTTGAAAACTTCTTTTCTAGTTTTAGCTTTCTTTTAAAGTTTGGGTTTTTTGTAAAAACTTTCTTGGAGTAGGAGTAGCTGAAAAGAGAGAATCTATTAAGATGTGGAGCAAAAACTGTATAAAATAAAAGAAGGAAAGAAGTTAAATGAAGGTATTTTTCACCAGAGTTGTACCCTGCACCAGGATTCAGGTGTTTAGGGAACAACGTTGATGCACTCTGAGGACATTTTAACTCAGGTGCGTAGGACTGCAGAGGTTCACTTGAACTGAGTGCAGCTATTTCATCCCAAACGGGATTTGAGGATGCTACCTCACAAACCCAGTGGAAAATGTAACAGTCACAGGTATTTTTGCCCTGAACAATGCAGGGGGCAGATGAATGGCTGTGGCTGTTCTCAGTATGAGTGTTGGTGCTCGCAGGCGGAGCCGGCTCTGCCGCGTTCCTGCCGCCGTCGGTGTTGGCTTTGGCTGTGTGCAGCACATCTGTGGTGGGACACAGGTGGCTGTGGCCTCCTGGCCTGCAGAAAACATGTACAAAGTTTCCTGGAATCACCCTGAACCACCTTACTGAGATAAATTCTTCTGGTCCCTCGCTAAAGAATTTCTCTTGCAGACAAGAAATTTAAATATAATTAACAGAGCCTATGCTCAAACTACTTGCACCATCAAAGCAATCACGTCAGGGCAGTTGGAAATAGATGATCTTTAAGGTCCCTTCCAACACAAACCATCATATGAGTCTATGAAATTAACTTTTTTGACACCACAGCACCCTTGGTATTTCCCTTCTGCAGACATCTCAGCTATACAATGTGATATCAGATGTTATCACACAGAACAAGTGCCTTTGTCATCTCCGTATTTTGTCTTCCCTGTGCTGGTGTTGGGGAGCAGCATGGTGGGGCAGACAGTCCTGTGCCTTGTGCTCTGTGGCAGCGGTGGCTGGTGAAGAAAGCAAACTGGGGGCCCCATGAAATGCAGAAGAGGGGCTTGCTCAAAGCAAACCACAAAGAATTTCCCCTTCTGGTTCCTGCCGCAGCTTAAAAGTTTTCTCCTGAAACTGTAGGTGCCGTCTCTGCTGCATTTCACAGCAGCGTCTCTTGGAAGTGCAGCACCAGGAGCTCTGCAAAGGAAAGTGGAGATGGAGTGTGGGAACAGATTAAAAGTGTCTGGAGGCTTTTTTTCCCTCCCTCAGATGGGAAGTGGGAGCAGTGAGAAGAAGTAAGGGAGCAGCTGCAGGATCACAGCACAAAAACTGCTGCAGATTTAGATGATGGGAGATGGAGGGAGGGTGGGAGGGACTGTTTCATGTGCACAGCACGGGAAGTCAAACATCATCCGGGGGAGTGGGAGGGAGGGCGTCTCTCTGGCCGGGTAAAGGACAAGCCTCCTCTTTGTAGACACTGCTGAGGCAGGCAGGGTCAGCAAAAAAAAGAGTTTTAAATAAAAGAGAAAGTAATTTTATCATAAATTTACTTTATTCTTTAATTTATTTTTAAAGTCTGAGAAGATTTAAAGCCTTTGATATTCAATAATCTCAGTATCTCTGTTTGACAGATGTCTTCTGTGGGATGATGGGTGTATGGAACTGCAAAAGGGATTAAGACATAGAAAATGTGCATTGAGCTACTAAGTTGAGGAACTCTGAGATACTCTAAGAGGTTAAAACTCTGTTGCTACTTCACCAAAGGCTTTGCAGAACTCAAGAAGGCATTATTTTCTGGTGAAGGGGATGGTGCTGCTGCAGGAACTGAGGACTGGAGGGCAAACTGAGGCATGACTTACGATCGCTCCAGGAGTTCAGTAGTGCCCAACTGGTTTAGAGGTAGAGTGGGATGAAACTTTTCTGTGGTTTTACTCAGTGATGAATGTGAAATACTTCCTTCCCATGAATCAGCCAGTGGAGCCTGAGGGGCAGGGCACAAACGAGCTGTCACACCCTACCCAAGCAGGCCTTGTGACAGTCCTGTGCCCGTCAAATTGAGCCCAAAATTTCTGGTGGCAAAGCTCTGAAATTTAGAAATTACAGGAAGTTTGCTTCTTCGGCTATTTGCAGCAAGCTCTCAGGTGTTTAAAAAATATTTTTCTAATACATCAGTTTGTCTTGTGGTACAAACTCTTCTACTTCTCTAGAGAGTTTGGGCTGTTCCAAAATTACCATCACCACATGTCTAGTTCAGGTAAGCATGGAAAGCTTGGATGAATATCCAAATCTCTGTGAGGAGAAGTTCTGCAAAATTGAGCTGGAAGTATTTCAAGCAGCCTTACTTTGAAATTTCTGTCACTTCTGCTTCTGCTTGTATCTGTAAATACTGCAAGAATAACCTTTCCCATAGTATCTCATCACTTCAGATCTGGCAACATTAAAAGTAACAACACTTTTCTGAACATTTAGGCTATAGGAACAGATTTCTTTCAAGCACCGGGGAAAATTTGTGATTCTTATGTGATCTTCTTAGAGAAAACATTGATTTTTTTTTTTTCTTAATTCTGAATTAGACAGCTTTAAAATAAGAAGTTACCATGCAATGAGCATCAGGTGCAGGTGTGAAATGAGTTTAGACTGGTCAGTCTTGAGGTGTTTTGAAAGCCAGGGCTCTTCTCTGTACTTATCTGCAGTTTGTAAACCTTTAGAAGAAATGAAGGAGGTAGAAGGAAATTTTTTTCTCCTCATGAGCAGGACAGGTCAGGAATAACCAAGCATTCTCCTCTAGCACTTATTAGGTGTTATTTAGTGTTAAACCAATCAAATTAATAGAATTATAAATTGTTATGAACTTTCATGCTGCTGTAAATTACTTGATGTCATTAGTCTAATGTCCAAACCATTCTAGTCCTGCTGCTGAGGGTCGTAGGAAGGGTTAGAAGTGCTGTGTACAGGATGTTATTCACAGATTGTTTTTTAATACTGTGTGTATGTAACCAATATTCTCCATCTGAAGGATTGTAGTCTGGCTTGCACAGCCTGGAAAACAGAGGCAGGTGTCGTGGATCAGAAGCAATCCAGAAAGAACTGAAAGGTGCTGCCAGCAGGAAGACCTAGAAGCAGCATTTTTTTTTCCCCAGGCATGTTCTTTTACATATTCAACTGAATTTCTACTATGGACAACTGTTCCCAGAACATATGCAGGCCAAACTGTACACAAAGGATACTTTTAGCTTCAAGTTCCACTGGAAGCTGAGATATTGCATTGACATGGGAATGGTGAAAATAGACTCCATTATGCTATCCCATATGATATATTGGGACAGAAGAACTTTTGAAACAACTGCTACCTTTTCTGAGACCTTCCCATGTAACATAATTAGGAAACTAAGTGATGAAAGAGGAGACATGACCACGTGAAGTCACTTGCTGACTTTCTTTTACCCTGTTATGTGTGGTTTTGTTGTTTTCAATAATATCCCAGTGATATTTCCTAGCAAGTGTTATTTGTGCAGGGAAGACCTGTAGATAGCAGGTCATGGAGCATTACAGGATTAGAGTTGTTGGATCTGTAGTCATAAAACGTGGATGTGAAGAGTTTGTCATTGTATCCACAAAACTTTGGAATAGTAGCTGTCTCCCATTCTCCTCTCTTTTTAATTCTCTGGCCATTTCCATCCAGATGGGAAAGCATTTCCAGAGGGAGTAGAGACCAAGCAGCTTTTCCATATCCCTGTTTTAATTTGTCTTCTATCCTGCTCTTTTTAAGGGTTTATCTATGTATAGCAGGGAACAGACTCTGGGGTTGTCATCTTCTATGAAATTCCAGAATAACACCAAGAAGGACTTTAGGCTCCTTTTAAATCCTCATTGATAAACATTGCCAGTCCAGAAGAGGCACATGTATTTTCTCTCTTCATATTTCTCTTCATCCAAACCTGGAAACAAATCAAGCAAAAACTTGTAAAGACTAATATTTCCATTGAATCTATTTGGATAAGATATTTTGCTACCATTTGCTAGAAAGTGGGAAAGATAGAAGCCTTTTCTTATTTTATTTTATTCTTTTAAGTTTTTTTTTTATTTTGTAATGTGCTATTGCTTGTTGAAAAAATAGAAAAAGCCTGCAGTCGGTCTACATATCAAAAAGCCACTCACAGTTTTAGCCCATCTGTCAGTGGACAGGAAATCACTGAAGCACCAAATGTAGCAGTCTGTAAGGTATTGTGGGGTGCAGACTGTGCTCACGTGGGTCTGTGACCTGCTGTAAGTAGATATTAGTCCCTAACGTGTGGAAAACCCTCAGGAATGAGAAATGAAGCACCACCATTCTAATACTTTAATTCTTAGGAAGTGAGTCATCAAAACAAACTTTAAGTATGTTCTTAGACCCAAAATTAAGCCAAATCCTTGCTGCTGTGCAATGGGGTGAGTCTGTGCCCTTCCCTCTTGTTGCAAAGTGCATTTCCATGCCTGGCTCCATAATGCCATGAATGCTTTTCCTCTCCTCCTCGGGGGTGCTTGATGTTGCCATTGCTCAGCTGTAATTCCATGAGCCTCAGTTGGTTCACTGTGAACTCAAGATAAGAATCAGGCCTGGAACCACCTTTTCTGTATTGCACAAGCCAGAAAGAAATTGTGTTATATGAAAGCACATTTTGTTCCTGCTGGATGTTGAGTTGGTACGTGAGATTTCTGTTGTGAGAATGATGTAGTTGTTAAGCAAGTGTTGCTGTAAAATATAGCCCTCTCTTAATACAAGAGAATAAATCAAAAAGGTTGAAATTGTCATCAAGGATCAGGTTAGAATCTCAAAGATAAAAGGTTTTTCAGCCTAAAGACTTGTTTACTGCTTTACTCCTGTATTGGGTTACTACCTAGGAGGTCTGCTAAGAGATAGGACAAGAGGAAATGGCTTCAAGTTGTGTCAGGGGAGGTTTATATTGGATTTTAGGGAAAAATCCTTCACTGAAAGGGTGATCAAGCATTGGAACAGGCTGCCTAGGAAAATGGTGGAATCACAGTTCCTGGAAGTGTTCAAAAACATGTAGATGTGATGCTTAGGGACATGGTTTAGTGATGGACCTGTCAACAGATGATGTCAGAGCTATTTTCCAAGCTCAATTATTCTCTGATTCTATAATTTGGGTCAAGCTGCGTTGAGGAATTTGCCTTTAGGTGCATCCTTCCTAGAGAGTGAATGATATACCTCAGAGCATAAAAAATTGTGAATAATGGTTCGGGCAGCTTATGCCACACATGGTAACAGAGAAATTCTGGACAGTGAGATATGGCTCCAAACAAAGCATAAAAGATTATTTGCTCTTCTCTTTGACCACAGGAGAGAGATGGGTAACTGTACCCATAAACTAGAGTGGGCCATTTCTGGTTTTATTTGCAGAAAGTCCACAAGTACTGGACTAGAAAAGAGTAATTACAAAGCCAGCTTTTAGAGGACCTCATGATCCTTGCTCAGAGACACCACCAAAAGTCTAATATGGCTGCAACAGGTTAAAAATTAAAAGAGGATGTGATAATTAATGCTGATTAACACTTTTTTGTAGGACTTACAGTGCATCAACTTAGTGATGAGATTGCAGTTTTGGGTGATAAGGGAAACTGAGCTGCTGAGTTTAGGACACTTAACATTTTACAGCAGGCTGAACCCAGCACTGAGTTCTGGTTTATTGTCTATCTGATAGAAACAGACAAAACTGGAGTAAGGACCCAGGCAGTGGCGGTGTTGTGTCCTTCCTGATCTCCTGCTCTCATTAAAGATGGAACTGATGGTTGGAATTAATGCTGCTTCCTAAGTACCTGACATTTTTTTTTTGCAAATGGAAAGGCATAGGAAGGTTACATCTGCTTTGTATTTTCATTACAATGGATTTTTCTGTTTTCCAGTGCTCAGATAAACTGGCTTCAGGACACTCCTGGGCACCAGCCCAGGACCCTGTATCCCTCAGCAGCCTTTGCTGTTTGTGTCCCTGCCCTGGGCACACGGATGTGATGTGTCAGCTTCGAGAGCAGCGCAGTGGGGATGGCTGAAAAAAAATAGACACAGCAAAGTGCAGATAGGAATAATTAAAAAAAAATCTTTATAGCAATTTACAGGTTATCCTCTCTCTTTACATGCAGTTTTCTCATCTGTGCTCCTTTATTTCCATCATTGTGTGTGTTTAAGCACTCGCTGCCCCAGCTGTGCCTCAGCAGAGATATCAGTGTAGCACAGGCCAAAGGCAAAACCTAACAGCAGCAATATTTATGTAGGAGTGTTGTTTTTGGTGATAAACACTTTCACACACACAGTGATACGTTCTCCTCAACAGGAGTGCTCCAGCTCACCACGTGTCTGGCATTCTCTTGTTTTTTTCAGTCCTTAACTGCAACTTCCGCTTCCATTTTTATGGTTTGCAGGCTCACAGGTCTGCTGTGAGGGTGAACCTAGTGCTGATTTTTGTCCTTCTGTGATATTGTTGCGTTAGGTTTCGTGGATGCTCTTCAAGTACGGTGTGTTCTTGAGCAAAATCCTTAAATTAGTCAATGCAACAAGATGCACTTCAATTTTGCAGTGTTTGCACTCTGCTATGTTGAGCACTTTCATGTTCATTATGCTGCTGACTTGATAGTGGTGCAAGTCATAAGGAGAAAGGGTGGGAGAGATGAAAAGCTTATTTTGAGAAATACTGAAAAGCATATCCATTATTTTAAAGTCATAATCCTGAACAAAAAAAATCAAGAAGTTATATTAATTAGGCTTTTTTTTTTCTTTTTTGGGGAAAATAACTTTTTACAACTGTTTAATCATAAAATCCTAGAATGATGTGGGTTGGAGGGGACTTTAAAGGCCATCTTGTTGCAACCACTTTGCCATGGACAGGGACACCTTCCACTGTCCCAGGGTGCTCCAAGCCCTGTCCAGCCTGGCCTTGGACACTTCCAGGGATGGGGCAGCCACAGCTTCTCTGGTACAAGATGCTGATGAATTAACATTTGCATTCTGTCTTCTGCTGTGTGTAGCTGTAGGAAACACAGGCATAGCTCAAGCCAAAATTTGGAAATACTGCTATCCTCTGGTTTCTTGAAGAATTAATGCTTTGATTCCTAGAAAATCTATATACTGACTTTACCAGTACTGCACCAAAACTCAGGAAATAAAGTTCTTGGCTAATACCAATCAGTCCACTGGTAGGATGACTTTCTGGACAAAGCACCATGTATAAAACAGATTAAAATACTTATAAATTCAATATGAAACTCATTCTAGGTCCATGAAGTGCTGTAAGAGGGCAATACTTACTGATGGTCATTCTGATATAGAAACCATAATTCAGATAGAAAAGATGTAAGAATGGTAGGGAGATGAGCAATTCACTATCTTCATTTTTTCAAAAAGCTAAAAAGTATATTTTTACTTTTTTGATAGAAACTCTAAAGGGCAACAGAAGGGTTTGTTTTGTTTTGTTTTTCATTGTTACTTTGTTTCCTTTGTCATCTCCTTTCTCTTTTCAAAAGGACAGAAATTAATTTTTCCCCATCAAACAAAAATAATTGAAGTATTTTCACTGTTATCAAACATCATGATTTTTTGAAAGCCCTATTTTTAAATGAAACATTACAGAAAATCTTCTTGTTTTAAACAAACAAACTAAAAATAATTTTGGCAAGACCCAGCATTTTATGAGGAAGGAGGAGATCTGATCTTCACCATTTGCTGTGCAATTCTCTCAGCCCAGGCCAGATTCTCAGAAGTGGGATGGCTTTCCTGTGTCTGTGGATTTGCATCCGCAATAACCTTTTTACTTTCACCTCTGCAATACTCATTGTTTCCACATTTATTGTTTGAAAGTCAACTGTACATTGAGAAATTGGGGCTTTAGGCTCTTTAGGACCTATCAAATGTCACTTGAATGTTTATCAGCCAGCTCACCCCTGTAGTTGGTGCCTGAGCTCTGGCTTAACTCAATCTGCTTCACTACAAGGTTTCTATGCCACTTGCTGGAGCAGAATTACATCCTCCTGGAGCATTCCAAACACATGGACCCCTTCGTGGGAACAGTCACTGCAAGAGTTGACCCACTGAGGCTGCAAATTTTATTAAAGGATGAAGCACTTCTTCCCTCAAAGACTTTTGACCTCCCTGAGGTATCTCTGAAAGTGACTGGTTGTGTAGGACTGAATTGGTTTTGCTGCCACAGTCAAAAAGGTGATTTTGTTCCTTCAGCTCGGTGGTGTTTCTTGCCCCATAAATAAGTGATTTACCCACTCCCCAGAAATTAAAGTTCTCCTTCCTCATACTCAATACGACCTCTTTTCCCCACTCTATGAATCAGTTTTCCCTTCCTGCACCATCCATCCAACCTCATGTCAAGGACTTTTCTTGCCCCTGACTATTCCTCACCCTTTTCCAACCTGCCTCTTCTGTTCCACAGTAACCAAAGCAGGTACTTCCAAAAGGAATTTTGAGTGTATTCCCTTCTCTTGGGTCAGTGTCTCAAAGTTATCCTGCCCCCTTTACTCCATGAATGCTCTAACAACAGGGTGGAGAGGAGGAGAAAATCTGTCTTGGTTTAATGCCTTTCTCTAGCAAATCAACCATAGGAGGTTTCAAAACTAAAATTTATATCCAGATGCTAACTGTTTGCCAAAAGGCAAATTAGCTAATTATGTAATGAACACGGAGTGCCACACAAGCAGTTGCACGGGGCTTGGCAGCTCTGCCTTCCAAAGGAAGCGAAATGAATTCCCCTGCAAAACCAGCCCAAACTTGGCCCTGATGCTTCTAATAACAATTTGGAAGCACCAACTCATAAATGCAGAAGATAGGATCATTTTTATGTTTTCTGACAATATTTTATCTGTTTCCTGATGGTCTTCCCCTCTGTTATTTAAAAAAAAAGTTAGAACAAAAATAAACAAACAAACAGAAGAGGCAGGGCAGAGTGTGAGGGTTACCAAATCCTTCTCCCAAATGCAAATGTCGTGCTGTTTCATTTGTGGAGCTCATATTCAGGGTGCCATCTACTGGCATGTAGGGCTGGTAACGCTGTCAGGAGTCTGAATGGAGTTTGGACAGCAAGGGATCCCTACCTGAAAATCCTAAGGACACAACTTTTGTACCTTTCTTCCATATTATGCAAGATCTCCCTCATATTCTGCAGGATCTCACTGTGTTTTACACTCAGACAAATCTGATGGTGGAAATGTTCCATTTGGGATTTTGTTGTTGTTTTCTTTCATAGTAGTTCCTGTAATTTTAGTATCTTGGAAAGCCTCCTTGTAACACTCTGGTGTATACAAATTAGTCCAAATTTTCAGGAAAATTAACTAAGGTTCAATGAGATTAGAATTAAAAGTTTCAGAAGTCTTTGCAGCTTTGCCATTTGCTTGTGATCCAGGGCATGACTTTATCACACTATTAAACTTTTTTTATGGCACATCATGTACTGACAACACCAGACAGAGACTACCTAACTAAAACTCATAATGCTCCCAAGAAGGGATATGTCAGAGTTTTATAGGTGGGAGATTTCAGAAGAAAATCTGAGCGATGTGCTCCAGCCAAACATTGGATCCGTGACAGAGCCAGTGTTGCTCTCGTCTCTCGAGTCTGATCCGCTCTCCAGCCTGGAGCCTACTGAAAATCTGTTGAGAAGCAATTTTGATTTGATACCAACATGAAATACAAAATGATTTGACTCTCCAAGTTTAGGAGGAGGAAAAAATAATTTCCTGCTTGGAGCTGCTGCAGTCCTTACTGCCAAAATGGCAAAGTGTCCCTGTGACATGGATTTGGGTGCTGACTGCTCTGAAGGGTGGTGAGAAGTGTCTCAGGGAGGGAGAACACACAGTGCTGCCCACCAAAGATCCATGTAAAGAGTTTTCTCCAGTGCAATACACCAGCTCTGCAGCAGTCATAGGCAGGCCTGCTCCTAAGTAACAGGAAACAGCTTTAATCTGATTTTTATCACCTGGGGTTCAGCTTCTGTGGGGATCCTTGAGTAACTGGGGCAATGTAGGAAACAGCCAATGGGTACAAGCTTTCTTTTTGGTATGATTAAATTCAGAGTTTCTATCACGGCGCAGGATGTTGAGTGAGTAATGGGCTAATATCAAAGCACTTCCTTCTTCTGTCTCTCATCAAGGATGTTGTCATGAATGCATAAGTGCCAGCCCAGGCCAGGGGTGTTGGAAAAATGTGATCTTTAAGGTCCCTTCCAGCCCAAACTATTCTGTGATTCTTTGAAAAGCCTTCTGGACATGGTCTGGGGCAACCACCTCTAGGTGGTCCTGCTTGAGCAGGTTGGACCAGACGACCTACCAAGGTCTCTTCCACCCCCAGCATTCTGACTGCATGACCTGTTGTTATCCTCCTCTACATCTAGGGCAGTTTCCTGGGAGGAATGGTTTCATCAGTGCCAAGAGAGGCTGAAGCTGTGGGAGCTGTGTCCTCCCACCTGCACAGGCTGCAGTCCTCCCCAGAGATGTGCAGCAGAGCTCTCCATCTCCCTCTCCCACCTTCACACCAGGACGATGTGCTCTCTGCTCTGATGTCTTCGTAGTAATGGGCTTTCTTGAAATCAAGGAGTTTAATCTTTCAGAGCCTTCAGAAGTTGCAGGGATGTTGCTAGAAATAGCCGTGCTCTCCAACCCATTTGGAAAACGCTGATTTTTCAACAGTTTATACTACAACTGCACTTAAATGGATTTCCATTTCCCTGGCTCCATAGTTGGGAAACCAGCTATTTCAGCTTGTGTAGTATCTCTTCCTTACACATTTTTTCATGTGGTTACACAGCAATATAAAGAGCCAGTTTTCTTGTGACTCTCAGTAGATCACTGCACCCACGAGCTACGTGTAGTAGAACGAGGGTGAGCGAGGGGGGAGGAAAACAGAGCAAGTGTTGTACATCACTGTCTTGATGTTTTCTACAGGAAATATAAAGCAAATTTCGCCTACAAAAAATGTTTGGGGACTTTGAATAGCTGGAAGGGAGTTTGTTGAGTTGTTCTAACACCAAAACAGGAGGTTGAACAGCAACACTGTCATCACTCTAGGTCCGCCCCCCATCCAAGGGCTTGAGAGCTCAGCCATTTCTCACCTTCAGATTTTAAAAATGGACAGAGAAACCAAAAAACCCCATCTGTGCTGCTGGTAGAATTGTGAAAATTAAGGGATATTTTATCAGCTCCAGGTTTGGATTTAGGACACTAGCAGGGTTGCAGCGTGGCCCTGTGATGCACTTGTAGCAGGCCCGTGTGGGACTGTGGAGGTAAGATATGTTAATTGGCTTCACAGCGTGTCCTTCCCCTTTGCAAGATTTAAAATGTGTCGTGTGAGCAGGCCCAAAGACAAAGTGGAGTGGCTGCCAGCTGGACGTGGCAGAGGCTTGCAGGGAGATTACACCATGGAGGAGAATGGCTTTTGAGATAAGGATAATCTTTTACATAAACTAACTCTTCCAAGGCAGTTTGGATGGGAGAGTGATAAGGACAATAATAAAACTACAGGCTGACACAGCTGATAGTTATCCTGGTGTTCAAAGATGATCAAGATCTTGCCAGCAAGATAACTCAGCTTCTTCTCCTGACTGCAGTGACACAGACCTGGCATTGATACGTTTTTGTTTGAGGAGTCCCTAGATTAATGCTCTTATTTTGCATTCTTCAGGTCAACCCAGCAACCATGGAAAGGTCTTCAACTTCCAATACAGCCTCTGAAAAGCCTAATCCTTCCCACCATAGCACAGGGGCTGTTCAAATGAGGATCAAAAATGCCAACAGTCACCATGACAGGCTGAGCCAAAGCAAATCTATGATTCTCTCTGAGAATGTGAAAGTCACCGAGCCCGTAAGTAAAACGCTCCTAATGTTTTCTGAGTCTTCCAATTTTTTAAAATCTACAGAATTATTTTATGTGCGTTAAGATACTGGTTCCATTATCATCCTTTGAAAGGAGGGATTTAAGGTCACTAATACATTTTTAGGAGCATTGCTAGGCATTGGAATAAAAATTTCCCTTCATGAAAGACAGAATTTGGCTTTGGTGGCCGTGATCATAACATCTACTCAGCATTTCAACTCTCAGTTGTAACAGCACTGAAGTAAGGCTAAGGTAAGCAGAGAATAGCACTTCCAGTTTCAGATACATGTCACAGTTTCCTCAAAAGGCAAACTTTAAAAGCAGGCAAAAGAAAACAAATGGAAATTTCAAACTCCGCAAATAAAGAACAACTTTGTAACACAAATAAGTCTTGCTGTAAGACTGAATGAGTTGTACAAAAATCAGACACTGAACTTATGCTGTTATTTCAATAGTTAACAGAGTCAAAGGAGTTGAGTCATTTTTTTATCCATTAGCTTTTTTTTTTTAAATTAAATAGTTAGTGATGAACTCTATTGGCAGTTGCATCCCTGCCCCTGTACTCCTTGTGAGCTACTAAACAAACCGATTGGTATGAGTCTCCCCTGGTTAATTTTCTTCCATAATGGTGGCAACTTGCAGCTGAGGCCATATGATGTTACAAAATTATTTATGCAATGTTAGCCACTTTTTGGACTCCAGATCCATTTTGTTCTCAGAGAATGCAAATGAGGGAGAAAACTCTGCTAGCTGGGGACAGAGTCCCAGGTCTCAGCCACTTCTCACAACCATGCCAACCATCATTTTTTTGCTGTTGATGTAATGGATTCCTATGAAATATTCAGCTTTTTAACAAAGTTATTAAATGGAGGAAAGCTACAAGACCTTCAGTATTTCCTTTCCTTTTCACTCAAAATTAAACCTCCAAATTTAGACTTATTTAAAAACGTGTTATTCTAGTGATTAATTTCTCTGGTGTAACTTAACTCATTTCACTTTATACTTCTAGAGTGAAAAACCTGTTTAGATCTTAGCAGCTGATAAGATACTAATTTACCATTTATTTAAATTATATTCTTTGCCTCCGACACACTGCATATGTTTCCTCCTTTTATCTGACTCGAAATGTTCCTCCACCAAAAACTTGGAACACTGCTTATAATAATTTACTGGGAATACTGTAATGTAATACCAGGAAGAACTGTACCTTTGAAAAAGTTTAAAAGTTAAGTATATTTAATGGTGCCTAGCATTTTATTGGCTGTGTTTAACAAAAGGCACTAGGCTGCAGTTGTTTTTGACAAGCATGAAAACATCACAGCATGAGACTGCAAAAGGAATTATGTAGAGAAATTACAAGTGATCCATCTCTCAATGAATTATCCACCTCAATAGCCTGCAGAACTCAGCTACCAATTAACACCTACTTTATTACATGTTGGGATGTACTTAATAACTTTCATGTGTTTATGCACTATTACCTTGACTGATGCCTCTTGTACAATTAGGCATAATTGGCATATCAATATGCAAAAGTTAAAAGGATTAACCCTCTTAAAACTAATGAGCATTTCTGTATCCAGCTGCTAAATGAGACAAAATTAGCATTTTTCACTTTTGGGCAGGATTTTATCATGCAGTTTCTCATTGTTGATATTACCTTGTTACATAACTTTAGTTTGGGGGATAGTATGCTGGACTGTTACAGAGCAAGGGCTCTAAAAAGTTAAATTAGACATAAATATTCACTGCCGTATCCCAACAACCACACCAGGTACAATATATGCTCATTGGCTGGGAGCTGGAAAGTTGCTTTGTGTTACATTTGTTTAGTAGCTAATTACATAAAAGCGGAATTTTACCGAGTATATGTCATTTTACCAAGCAAACTTGGCTCCGACATAATAGATTGAAAGCTTGCCATGCTACTAATTTCCTTTCTGTTTCAATTCTTTTCATCTCTTTTTGCCATGCAGAATTTTCTGACTAGATATTGACAGGCTGAAAGTGTTTGGGCGTATTTACTTAAATAAGCCTCTTAAAGTTGTTTGCTAACGCCCAAAGTAAAAGCAAAATTCCTAAGGATCCAAATGCTTTCAACTATGGGCTTTAAATGCAGTGAGTTAAAGGAACAGTGAAATACCAATTGTGTGTATCAGCCGTGTGCTGACATATCTGGGCATGTGATTTGGGAAGGATTTGGGGGGAATGAATTCAGGGGAGTATCTTCTATCCTTACAAGAGTCTTCAAAAAGAAGGGTCTAACTGATACACAAATATATGTGTGTGTATATATATATATATATATAAATTTAATAATATTGTTTTAAAAATCAAGACATTCCTCCCATTGCACTGTTCTACACAGTCTTCAATTTTGCATTTAAAGGCACACAGATCCCTGCTAAAAGACACATATTACCAGAATATTAATCAAAGCTAATTATTTTGTGCTTGGAGAGAAAAAGGATTTATCCTCATCTTTCTACTTGGAAATTTTCTGTTTTCACAGTCTGCCTCTGTTTAGATGATGGATATAATCCATGAGGCATCCATTGATTATGTTTATTTTCTGTTTTACATTGACTGAGTGTTTTTGTCGTATTATTGGAGAGATTTTTCTTTTGAAAAACTAGAAGCAGCTGAATAAAGGATTCCATGCTACTCTTTTGCTGTCCACGTTTGGTGTGTGCAATACACTCTGTTCTATTAATAAATGGGTCAAACCCTTTTCACTCAACTTGTGCAAAACCTACTGACTTTAGTGGATTAAGGCAATCAGCATTTGGCACATTTTGAACAATCAATAGAAATATAGATTTCTAAAACTTATTTGGAAAGAGGAAATGCCCACTCTGGACAATAAAGGGCGTAAACCAGGCACAGAGGTAGAAAGATGAGTGGTGATTTATGGAGGAGAAAAATGCCTCATTTTCTCTCAGGGGTTTGCTGTATTCTGGAGCATTTGCTGTGGTGCTCGTAAACACACCTGGGGCTATACTTTTGAAGGTGGACAGATTATTTTCTGTGGTGTGACAGGGAAGGATGTGCATTGTACATCAGCAGGGTCAGATGCACTTGTGCATTTTATAATGGTGCAGATGCAAATGTGGGAGGCAGGAGCTAAACACGCAAGAGATTATTGGGGGTTTATGTTATTTATTTCAATGGGAACGCCCGAGCTCTGTGCAAAGGTTGAAATTGATATTAATGTAGAGTCTAAAGAGCACAAATCATGAAGCTGGACACAGACTGTGGCAAGTGAGGGCTCTTTCTGTGCTTAATGGTAGCATCTGAACTAGCAATGTAAATGAATATTTGCTATTTTCATCTGTTAAACCCCAGGGAAGTGCATTTTGCTTCATTCAGAACAACTTCAAACAATGAAATGTCTTTTTTATTGGTGTCTATATTAAGAATTAGAACCTATTTAGACATTCCAAAATGGTAATGTATTAGAGCTTTCTCTGATTAGGTTAAACAAACTGGTAGGTTTATTTATCTCCCTAATACATTATCAGAGAAATGGGAAGCAATCTTCTTTTGTTTCTTACTCCTGTGATCATAGAACACTTGCCAAAGTTATGGCTAGCCAAAAAGACAGAAATAAATTTGCTAAAAATATAAGCCTTCTGTTTAGCAGAGTTTTTGAGCCATATTTTGAAATTGCAGGGCTTGTACATGTTTACTTCAAATCAAGCTTATAGTCAAGTTTGAGGCTTTGTTTGTATAGATTGTCCTGAAGTAGATCCTGATATTTAATTAAAATGACACTAAATCACATTGAATTGATAAGACTTGGCATCTCAAACAAAGGTAATTGCCCGTATTGGTTTTGTACAAAAATAGAGCTGCTTGGAAAATGTGCAGCCAACACAGACTGTCAACTCCATTTATAGATCAATATGTGAAAACCATTGATCAGGCAGGCATGTGTAACAGTAACACTTTGCATTTATTTGTTGTTTTTATACCACGTTAAGGCTTACAGGATTATCGGCTTCCAAAATATTTTGACTTCCTCGTAAATATGTTATCTGTTTAATGTTAATTGCAAGACAGTCTCCAGCCCTCTTTTAGAGTATTTTCAGTTTCATTGCTATGGGTACTTTTAGCTGAAAAAGGGATTATTTCAATCTCTGCAAGATCATCAGAGCTTCTTTTATAATGTAGTTTATTTAGAGAAAGTTTTTGAGGATGGCTCTTTTTTCTTTCTTTCCCCAGTTTACTTTTTTTCCCGGAGGAGAAAGCAAATCTTGACAAAATATTTCTAAAAGCAGAAAACATTCTCCTGGATGTAGTTTTGAAAAATTTTCTCTTTACTGTGATCTAATAGTGACTGCCTAGGCTTTATTCTCCGCAATTTTTATCATCATACACTGGTCTGTTATAGATGCAGCCACTTCTGTCCCTGTAAGGAAAAGCTGTGTTCCTTCAAGGTGTTACACAAATCATGTAATAGCACTGGGACAGATACAGGAAAATAGATGAGCTCCCCATGACAAGTGTGGGAATTGTTAATAAATCCAAGCTTACACCTTGCTTGCTCCAAGTATTTCAGAGTAGGTATGAAAGCAGTGGGTCCATAAACACAGTCCAGTTTCACTTTTTGAACATGACCATTGCTAAAAGAAAACAAATCTGTTGAGTCATTAGTCATTCTCCTTTCCAGGGCAGGGAAATGAGAAATGAAGGGTGTCATATGTCCCCTTGCTGTATTCAGAGTGGTTTTGTGCTTTGAAAACCCAGATCTGCTCTCTGCTGAGTGTGGTGCTCACAGACTGTCTCCTGCAGCCCCTGACTCCAGTTTTCCATCCATTTCAGTGCCTGTGTCCCTTGCTCCCCACCTGAGGAGCTGCTCTGGCTCCGGGGCAGAGGCCCTCAGCCTGCACAGATGTGCCCTACATGCTCATGTATGTTCTCCATACCATAAAGTCCTCTGATTTAAAGGCTGCAAGTAGAATATTAATGCATGAGCCTATTTTAGGGCTCAGCTTACCTTCAATCAGTGATTTTTTCTCAGGTTTGCCTCCCAGCCTTTTCACAGGACCAATATTTTGTGTGCAGGTGTGCTTTCAGGCTCAAAACAAGCCTTTTGCTTTTGTGAATAATATTTTTTTCACTCCTATTTTTTTAAATATGCCATGTGAGAAGGTATTCTTTGTTGCATATTTGCATCATAGCACTTCAGCTGAAATAATCCTGGCTAAAAAGGAAGAAGTTAATTTTATTGTTAAACTCCCCATTTATTTCTCCTCCCCACAGTTTCGCTGTACCATTTCAGCTGCGTGGCTTGATAGGCAGCATCATAATGAGATCATAGAAAAGGGAAATAACCAGCACCTATTTCTTCTTGAAAGCGAGGATAAATTCATTTCAGCTCGATTAAGGGAGTGGTGAATGTAACTGGTTTGGCTTCCTTGTTAAGCCAAACCGAAGTTCAGACGAGATATTACGTGAGTCAGAATTGCTGATTTTGACTTTTACTCAGTGTGACAGAAGGGTAGAAAAAAAGGTTCAAAAACCTCCATTTTTTTTCTTTTTTTTTTTTTTTTTTGCAATCTTACATTATCTCACGCTGTGAAAATCTTTACTCTATTTACCAAGCACAAATTAGTCTTGCCAAAGGTTCTGAAAGTTTGCTACTTCAGCTTAGATCCTAAAACTTCAAAGAGAGCTGCAACTCTACAAATTAGTGTATGTGCTCTGCCATGGCCATTTTAACTTGAACTTAGCTAAATTCGTTTATAATTTAGTGCTGATTGAACGCTGCCATAAACGTACACAAGACACATTTTTTAAAGTTAGTCCTCTGATTACTAATTTGAATAAAAAACTCTAACCTTGTTAGCATCTGGACTTATTTTCATAATAACAACCCCTTCAGAACCTACAAAGTAATGAATAATTGACAACAAATGAAATGTTTTGATAGTTGTCGGCACAAAGCATGTTTAATGTTTTGTGTTGCTTCCTAGCTAATTATGTAGATGACACATTTGTCAGACCTTGACTGCCATTAGAAACGTGTTTCCAGAGGGGAGAAAAACAGGCTATTCATAGAGTAATTAACTAGAATGCTCAATGACCTGTGAGAGATTCAAATGGCTGCCAGTTCAGACATTGTTTTGTTACAGAAGCAGAGGGGTAATTAAAATTCCAAATTACAGTGCTATGATGAAGCATTTGTTTGTTGACAGTATACTCTTACTCTAGTTTGTTAATTCTTTTTTAAATTGCTTCTAATCCATTTTATAGCTTTAGGAGTTCCGTCTTTGAATTTACTGACAACTAATATTATAGTAAATGGTTCCTCGGCGGAGCTCCGCGGGCTTGGCAGTTCCATGGGAGCACAAGGTGGGTGGGATGGAATCGCTGCTCTCCCCCTAAACTGACACACCATGTGCTGTCACCGAGACGCGGCTAACGCGGCACATCTTGTGAAATGATATGTTCATAATTCTGCGTTAGGGAAGATGTCTACTTAGGGGAGGAAATGGCTCAGATAAAGTAATAATAATCAGACAAATTGAGGAAGGTGTCCTAGAACGTTAGGGGAAGAGCTGTGATGTGGCCGGGGCGAGGGTGACCGTGGGTTAGGTGAAGCACTTGGGGAAGCCGAGGTCTGCTCGGTAACGGAGATTTGGAGGACAATCGTCTGCTTACAAAGAAATCAAGCACAAAATATGAGGAACGGGGTGTTTCGTAAGAGTCGACTGTATCCTTGCCAGCGCCCTTTGCAGGCAGTAATGGACCTGACAGGGTAAGCTGTCTTTTCTCCTCCAAATGGGGACTCTTTGCAAGTCCAAAGTGTTAAAGTTCTCTAAACAATGAATTAAATGCAAGCCCGAGTGAAATATTTATTTACTTTGCCAAAAGTGAGGCTCTGGTTTCGTTAAGGAGATGTGACAGAAGTAACATGGTGTTTGATGCAAGAGAGCTGACAGCGGCATGGAGTGAGCGCTGATTATCCCGAAGACACTGTCAGCCGGGATTGATTTCCACTTTCTCCGTTTATGTAACGGTTCCTGTAATACAGCTGACCCCAAATCACGTTACCTTGTCATTTCTCTGCATGGATCAAGAAGAGATGAGCTGAAAATAGCTAGGCACTGACCTTGAACTTGGCGGAGAAGCGAGAAGTGACAGCGGGGGATGCTCGGCGGGCGGCTGCTCTGCGGCCGCGGCAGCACCAGGGGGCAGAGCAGCACCAGGGATTGCAGCTGGAGCAGCTGATCCCACGGACCCGCAGCCCCGTGCCAAGCGCCTTTCCCCCCCTCCTCTTTCCTTCCCCTTTTTATTCTTTTCCTTTAAAAATTGGGGGGATGCTACCTAGAAGAGCAGCTGACTCTAAAACATTGGTGTTCCCATCATCCGCTGCTTGAAAATGGAATTATTTTAAAGGATGCTCAATATTAAAATACTCTCCTAACTGAATGCACTGTTAGGAAGTTTTGCATCCTCTTTATGGATACTCCCCCGTTGTTTTCCCAGCATCTAGTGAAAAAATGTAACATTTGCTTTATCATTAATAGAGTTTTCTACAATTTGGGTGGTTTATGAGAAGATCAATGTATTCCTCAAAGTCTATGAATCCCTTTGAGTTTCATAGAAAGCTTGGTGTAGATACATTAAAAAATATTTTTAAGCTGATAGGACATTTAAAAGAGGGTAAAAAATTAAAGAGGTTTTCTTCTTTTCAGATGAGACACTTCTCTCTGTTGTAATGCATGTCTTGAGGGGGAAAAAATGAAAACTTGGTCATGAAAATATTATTTAATTTGCCATCTAAAACCCATGCTTGACTTCTTTTGTTCCATATTTCCTTTTAATCTCTTAACAGCCCTTTTAGTGTCTGATGCTGGCAGGAGCTGTGGAGACATGAGATGGCAGAGTTGGTTCTTCTCAAGGGTCTGGTGCTTTGGGGTGTCACTGCTGGGGCAGGACCTCCTGAGAGCTTGGGGCAGGACCAGGAACCCTGAACTCACCCTTTGAGATATTTGGGCAGAGCTCCCACCCTCATTTCTTAACACTGAGGCACTGATAGGAAAAGTAGATAAAGAAACACCCTAAAAATCTCTTCTTTAGAGAGATTGTGTTGGTAGTTCTTTACAGCGTACAGGGAAAGCCCAGGTGTGAATAGGAGTTTCTTAATTAGTAATTATTGATTTTATTGTCATCTATAGAAGAGCAGTGGAAGTTCATGCTTATACCAATTTTTGTCCACATCACATAAGATGTGATGTCTCATTTAAGAGCAGAGTGCAGGCACAGACCAAAGTTGTAATTTCTCACTGATGACTGGGGACTGGGGCTGTGGAGCCAACAGCAGCTTAGAAGGAAAAAGGACTAAAAGACACCCCTCTTCATTCTTGCTAAAAAAAAATGTGCAAAAATGATGAAATTAGGTGAATTCTAAGAAGTCCAAATGTTCCTCTCCTTTGCCTTATCTTGTTCAAAGCCAAAGAACCATCATGGAGGTGAATTGGATGTTTGCAGCTCAAAACTTGCTTGCTCCAAAACTGCAGAGTGTAGCCTTTGAGCTGTCCTGGTAAGGCGATGGAGCAGACTAAGAAAACTTGGACATAAGGTTTTAACTAACCAGAACCCCTCAAATAATATTAATTTCTCTACCATAATCTCTGATTTAAATTGCAATGATCCCAGTGCTTTTGTATTGTCATCATTTCATAGTCCAAACCATATATCCTTGTGTTTTTTGCCAGTAGGAAAAATTTATTTCATGAATCTCTGCTGATTGTACTCCTTGGGCTTCTAATTTTTTGACTCTTTTCTCCTGTAAAGAGTGGAATCCAAACATACAGACGTGTTAATGACACTGAAGTTACCACCACGATGCTAAACCCACCAACACACTGTAAGGTTGCACCTTTTTGATTCAAGAGTGAGATAGCAACATGCCATAATGTCAGCAAGATAATTTTATATACATAACATTTCACTTGGCTTCCAAAATAGCCTTCAGTTGTATTTATTTATTGCAACCAAGTGGAGAAGGAGCTGGACTGGAATTTGTCATGTTTCCCTGGTGCCAGCCTGGATATTTGCCTGTCAAAGGGACTTTTAGTCCTTTTTTCTGTTTCTTTACCTGTAAAGTGGGACTGTGGAGAATGTATATTTCTTTTCCACATATTAAAGAGGCTGCCTCAAAGCTGGTTCAACTGTTACGTTTCAATCATGCTCTTTATGTAGATAATTCTATTCTCATCATATTAACTCTATTAATTGGAACAGAATTATTCCACAATTATGCTGGTGTAACCGAGAGGAGAACTTGGCCCCAGGTCCTGTACATTTTCCTTATCTACATTCTCTGTGCTTAACTGGTTCACTATTTTTCATCCAAAAAAGCCTTATTTTGGCTTCATCATTAATCAGTTCTGTTCCCTTGATTCCATACCCCTGTGCTTTCAGCGGCGTTAGGTTTCTCCAAGGGCCTTCGTGTTCTGTACTGTATATTTCAAAAAGTATGCTTAAAAAGTGTTGTTTAAAGGAGTCTCTCTGGCAATCTGTGTCAGTGCACACCGTGACAGGGAACATAAGCTGTGGAATTATATTTCTTTTACGCTATCTTTATTAAGTACTGTGTTACAGCCGAATTGTGGCATCTAACACATTTCCTTTCAAAAATGCCGTCACATTTGAAATATGTAGGTACTGAAACTGAGATTATATCAAACTTCCCATAGCTAGTCTTGGGCACCTGACCTGCATAGTTTCCCACAGGGGAAAAGTAAGCTCCATTTCTTTAAATTTCCAATGAGAAGGGACATGTGTCTCCTTGCATTGAGCTACATGATATCACATCGTGTGGCACCGAGTGACCCAATGCAACATGACAGCAGAGGTAAAGAACCAGGGGTTTTTTTTGTTTGTTTTATTACTGCAGTGAAATATTTGCAGTACCGACGAGATGAAATGGGGATCAAATTATTTTGTGCATGCCCTAAATACATGTGCTATTGCACTGTGTATGCACACACTTAATAAATGTAGTTTAATGCACTGAGAAGGGGTTTTAAAACAGAAAGAGAGCGTTGTTAGGCAATGTGCCTATTCTTAGACAAATAGTTGACAACAGCATTCTCCTGCCCTAAATCAGACCAAATTCCCTTTGAAGGCAACCTTTTTTTTTTTTTTTTTCAGGATCCGATCCTGTCATGTTAACATGGTAATATTTTATTTCGTGTTTGATTTCCTGTTTGGTGAGATTCATAGCCTTAATGGAAACAGGTCTTTATCTTCCATGATTTTGTAGTTAAGGGTGTGCCTGGATAGACACAGAGCCGTGGCACATTTGGATTGAAACCTCCCCCTTCAAAGGACCCAGGACCCAACACCTTGAGAGGAAGAAGGAGCTTCATTTTTCAATATACAACCTATGGAAAAAAAAAAGAAATTTTTTTAACTTTGTGTTTCATAGACCAATGCTACTAAGTCATATTTGTTATTTTAGGATAGTACTGAATGTGTCTAAACTTTAGAAACAGTTGCACCTTTCTTTTTGTGGTTATTGACTCTCTGAGCTGCCACATACTCTGCCAGTTGCAGTAAAAAGAGGCATTGAAGACTACAGCCAAAACCCAAGTGGAGTAAAAAATGCGCTTTCCTTTCTAATCTCTGAATCTTTCACCAGTTTTGGAATCAAATTTGAAAGACTGTGAAATCCTCATCCCATTTTCCTTTACTTCCCTCCCCTGCCCCAGAGCTCTGTAAGAAAGATTGTTCTCCTGGATATTTCATCCATGGCCAGGACTGGAAGTGCTGCAGCTGTGATGAGAGAATCTTTTCTCATGACATCTCTAGCCCCAAGGCAGGTAGAAAACCCAGACGAGCATCCAAACTTTTGTTTGTTTATTTGGACCAAACCTGGATTTTGGACCAACTGAGCTTCCCATCAGTGATTCTGTCATCCTTAAGAGCTCATTCTTCTTGATTGTGGTCCTGAAGTCAGACTCTTACTTTATAACCTCATTACACAAAACCCCCCAATGTTTAAAAATTAAAATGCCAGGTGCCAACTCTTTCCAGTAGTTGGCTACTTTAACTTTGAGCTTTCCATTTTTTATCAGCAAATGATAAACTGAAAATTCAGTGTTCCCAGTTTAGATCTTTCTCAAAATTAAAGTGTAAATCTAAAGTAGCCACCTGTAAGCACTAAAACCTGAAGACATTTGGACACAAGTTAAACAAATTGTTTAAAGAACTGCCAGTTGGTAGCATCAGGTTTTAAGAGTAACTTTGCAGGGAAGATCCAAAATTTGTGTTTTAATATTTTCAAGTCCGATTTTTTTTTTTTTTTTTTTTTTTTTTTTTTTTTTTTTTCTTTTACTTGGAGGTGGGGAAAAGTTTTGTATTTTGTGTTTTCTTAATTTTATTTTGATCAAGAAATTGGAGAGCTGGGAAAAGAAATAACATGATTGTAGATAAACTGTTGCAGAAGAATAAGGTTGACACCATCCTGCAAATCTCAAAAGCCTGGAAAAGGTCAGGGCAATGGGGCCCATTGTGAAAAGCATGGATCAAGTAGGAAGCAGAGGGATTTGGAGACAGGTGGGTGGGAAGCAATGGGGTGGGAAAGGTAAATTTGCTGCACCTGGATATAGCTGTGAACTGTGGCTTGAGGAAGGGTTGTGCTCCTGGTCTCTAGTGCTGGTGCTTTGCTGGGAGCCAGGAAAAAAGTTCCTCATTTATTTGGAGTTTAGCTAACTGCACATCCAGGTAGGTTTGTTTTTCTATGTGTGGTGGTTTGCAGAAAATCTCTAGTTGCACTGAATTTGGCTGAAATTCCTATTTCTCCAGTTTTGTGGGTCATGTTTTTGTTGATGTAAACAAGAGAGACATCCTAGTGCCCTCTGAACACATGCACCACTAGTTCCTTAAAAACGCCCATCCTTTTCCCAGAATCTCCTTTGGTTCATTTATTTCATTTTCTTCAAGGAAATTCTTTCATGTTTTTATGGCAGATGAGCCTGATTACATGAAAGTTTACCTTTCAAATACTTCCCGTTTATCACCCGGTTTTCTTACCTAGAAAATCCCAACGCAGCCACTGCTAATGTTTGATAAGATTTGTACCTGGTAGATTCTAAATTACATTAATGCACAAAGCCTGCAATGCCAGGCTCCCTATTGTTACAGTTATTAAAGCTGTAACTGAAATGATATCTTTCATATTGATCTTCAGCTAGCAGCTCTTATCCAGAAGCTTTGTTTCACATTAAAGACACTAATGATTGTCTCCACAAAATGAGCAGCTTAATAGTTAGAGAAAGTTAAATGGAAAAAAGCCAACTTTGATAGCCACCTTTGATAGCTCTTCGCTCCAACATCTCTCATGGCCACAAAGTGCAAGCCAAGCATTAATAGACCTTTTAATAAAATGACTTAAAAGGAATCAATGGTATTTTTCACAAAGTCTAATTTCCAGCAAGTTATTTAAATGTTTGTATTCCTTCTGGACAGATCACGTCCTTCTGTAGCTGCCAGTTTTTCCTGGAATTTCTCAGGCTATCTTCCTAGGGTTTTTATTTTCTGGGGTCTGGTTTTGATTTACTGCCTTATTGAAATTTTGTAAAAAATGGAGTAAATAGAAGTCTTGTACTCTTCCAAGGCTGGCAAAATTTCCTGTAGACATAAAGACAGCAGCCAGGTGTTGAGGGGTGGAGGGTGAAGCCTATTTAGATATGTACCAAGAGCCTTTTTGAGTAGGCTCAGGTACCTTGGTTCCTTCATGGCCTAGAAGAATTCCTTCTCTTTCCTCACCTTCAGGTGAAAATGGTGTCTCCTACCAGCTGAAATTGTGATAAATGTAGCTGCAGGACAGGAGGCTTTGGCTGAGGCTGGAGTTTGTGGGTGAAAAGAATAGAGTCATAAAAGCAGAGAATGGTTTTGTTTGGAAGGGAACATAAAGCTCATCCAGTTCCACCCTCTGCCATGGACAGGGACACTTTCCACCAGAGCAGGTTGCTCAGAGTCCCATCCAACCTGGCCTTGGACACTTCCAGGAATGGGGCAGCCCCACATTATTGCACTTGCTCTTTTCCTTTTTCTCTCTTTTCTTCTTTATTTTTTCCCCGGGATTTTTTTTTTTTTTTTTTTGTAGCTTTTCTGTTAGTTTTTAGTTCACTTGTTTGTTTTGGCTTAGGGTGAGGAGCAGCTGCTGGATCTTTTCTTGTTTTCAGCTAGAAAATTATTTTCCCCCATTTTTGGCTGTGGCAGACAGAGTGCAGCCTAGGTGTTTTCCATGAGACCATGCAGCGTGAGCAGAGAAATACACGTGAAATTTTTATATTCTCTGATCTCATTTATTGTACTTGAGCTATGATAGCTATCTATTTAAAGACTGATATTCAAGTGAAGGACATTCTTTTTTTGGATGACCAGCAGCAAACACAAAAATTGTTCTATTTGGGAAAAACAGGTTGATATTTCTTATTTTACATAAAAAGAGGCATGGTGTGCTGACAAGGTAGAATGTAAGGGATCAAATTAATTTGTATTACTATAAAGTGTAGTCCAGCTGAGATCACACCCTCTGTGTTCACTGAGGGATGGCTTTTCCCTGATAAGCTCTAGTCAATCCACAGTAATGATAAAGTCAAATATCCCATATGTAAAAAGTTCACATATGAAATCATGAGGCATTATAATAGAGAAAAATAGAGAGGGAAAGGAAATAATATCAATAAAAAAACCAAAACAACAGAAGAGTACACTATGAAGAGTCCACAGCTACAAAATATTTCCCTCTTCTCTCAATATCTCATGGGGAGCCAGCCCTTATTTCTGCTGCTTTTTTTCCCAGGCTCCAGTGGAAGAGCCTGGATTAAACTAATGCAGGAACATGTTTTGGCCGCTTATTATTTATTACAATTTTAGTTCCAGGTTTCAAAAACAATTAGGGAAACTGCTTAATAGGAAAATGACTCTAATTACTTGTTAATTGAGGTTATCTGCTTCACATTATTCAAAACGTAAATTGTGTTGACACTTGTACCCAGATATGATTACTTAATAAACAGACTGAAAATGCATCATGAATGAATTCACCCCCCACCCAAAAAAAAAGACATTTTATTTTTTTACTCTGGTTTGCTCATCTAAAATATATTCAAAATTATGTATACAGTTTGCATTAAGCTCAGTTATAGCATGTTAGTACAAAAAATAAATTATATGTTTCAAATAGTGAAAAGATGAAGGACTGAAATTGAAAAGTGAAAAGGTTTATTAAGCTTGCATGTAATATATTCAGGTAAGGTTTGCACACAATAAAAAAAGGGGTTACATGAAGCATGGTGCTACCTCTTGAATAGACAGTTTGGCTGATGAATCAAGTACCTGGATCCGAATAAATACTGATGTTAATATTTGACATACTAGTGTTTGATTTTGGGGATTGACAAAAAGAGGAATGTTATTTTTTAAAAAATAAACTTAATTGGAAATGAGAGATACAGGTTTCTGACCAATATTATATTTTCTAGAACAAGATAATTTTACGATACAAGAACAAAACTGAAGCATCCCCTTTTTCTTTATATTATTGTGCCCTGGGGTTCCTACTTTTTGCAGAAAAATACAATCTCTATTATTTAAAAAGTCTTAGGCCATGAATTAGATTTCACAGTCACCAAATGTCTAATGATATTCAAGACCTTGATTCCATACAATGTAATTTGCTTGCCATGTCCGGGCAGGATAAACCATTTGTAAAGTACTGGATTTTGGGGGCTGTGTGATTAATTTTGAGTTTTTATGATGTGGGTTGCAAACATCATAATATCCTTGAACCCCAAAATTTTTATTAGGGGAAAATAATCACTAAGAAGGGATGAAAGGCAACATTTTTGTTTTAATGACGTAACTAGCGAACCTGTTGACAAGAGAGATTTCATGTGTGTTTCACCTTGAAATATCCCTGTTTGAAATGAGAGAAAGACCTCGGCTCATGCAGAGGAGCCACGATTCTAACCTCAGGGTCTGTTCCTGTGTGTCGGACTTGGGACTATTTATTGCTGAGGCATTTTTGGCAAAATGAACCTCGGTAAACCACGGTGGTCAGGCAAGGAAAGAGGGACAGCAGGAAAATGGTGGAGAGTGGAAATAAATTAATTCTTCAAATTTAAGAGGCTGATTGCACATTTAAAAGATTATTTATTTTTTAATATGCAAGCATAACTCTTCCACTTTGAAATTTGGGACTTGTATTTTCGTTAGCTAAATACCTTTTTGAGACATTTTCTGTAGAAATGCTATTACTCCCTTCTCCTTCCTATTTTGCCAAGAAATGATGGGAAGTTGCAAAGCCCACAAGGATGGAAGTTTCAGAGCTGTGTTTGTGCCCATTAATTTTCTCTTCTATGATATTTTCCCATTTTCACTCTGTTTGACATTGAGCCTGAGCTTTGTTCCTGACTCGTAGCCTATGGCAGTGGAACGGGGAGATGAGACATCACGGAGATGTAGAGCACACATAAAAAGAGAAGATGTGTAAAAACTGAAATGACATGGCAGCTGAAGCAGCTTGTTGCTCAGCTTGGTTGCATGTTTGAGTGGAGGAAGCGAGGTAAATTGTGATATGTAAGAGAATAACACTCGACAGGGTGTATGGTTGTAAGGTATATGGATGCTCAATCATGTGGTGAGGCAGAAGGCTGAAGGACAAGCGCCTTCAGTATCCGCACAGTCTGTGGATGTCCGTGTGACCTACAAAACAGGGGGTGTTAGGCTCGGAAAAACGTATCACTTACAAAGCAGATCCAAACCATTTCAAGAGAATTCCGTCTACACCGCTTGACTACCTCCTGATCTTTCAATAATTATTAAAATAATGATGTTTAGGGGTGGAAAAGAATCGCTGTCACACGTTTCTGTGTGCATTTCCCTCATAAATAGATGAACGCTCACAGTAGTCTATACGCAAACAACCATTTTCACTTCCCACTGGTTGTACTTATTAACCTATTAGAGATACATGTGCCTTTATGCTAATTTTCCTGAACATTTGCAACCACCACTCTATCTGTGCCTGAATGGCTTTGTGTAATGGATCCGATGATCTTCAAATCTGGAGTAGGATTTATTTAGGTCAGACTGCATTTACAGTGTTTTGGATATTTGAGCTGGGAAGTGAATGGCCCTTTGTATACTGACGGTAGAACATTTTAAGACAAATTTTGATACTTTTAGAGCCACATGGAAAATAGTTTGTGAATTTGTTTCTATGGCAATGTGTACTAAGTGACTGAAGGAATTATAATTTAGGTGGATTTATCTTCCCTTGTGCTTCACTGTAACACACACACATGCTTAAACCTGAAAGGTATTTAAAAAATCAGCATGACACAGTACACCAGCCTGCCTCTGCCTTCCTGGTTGTATGTGCGCCTGTATAAACGAGGGAAAATACCCCATTTTTGATTTGGCGACTTTCCTTGCAGATAAAGAGGTAACTGTATAAAATGCAGGGCACTGCTAAATCAACTTTGTTATTTTAGCACGTGGAAGCTGTAGAGTCCAGATAGAACAAAACTATCTATAAGGTGCACTGTGCATTCAGCAGTTTATAAACCTATAATCACTGAATCCAGGTAGTGACAAACTGGGCTATATGGGCTAATTGACTGTTTTTTGTGATGGCACTCATTAAGGCATAGACAGGTCCTTTACTCAGTAAAAAGCAGCCAAATGCTAAAGTGTGTATAAAACCTTCCCTGTAACCAACTTCACCCCAGATATTGTACCCTGAGGGGAATCCTGCAAGCCCTGCAGTGCTGGACAAAACTGATGCATTCCCTCTGTCCTGAAGGTTTCCAAATTCTTTTAAGTTTTGAACTCTGTGTACAGGAATAATTTCAAAACACTTGTTTTATCTCTAATTTTAAGAGCTTAATTCTCTGCTGTTACAGGCTCACTGCTAAGATGATGAAGCTTATAAAAGTGGTGCGGGAAAGAACAGAATAATGAATCAATATTTGTGGGAGTTTTGTGTTTGTGGTTTGTTTGGTGTTGTTTTAAAATCACAATGTCTTGCTTATGAGAAGCTGATAATGAAATTTCTATCCTATTAATGACTAAAAACATGCTGAGTGTTAATTCAGAAGAAATTAGCAATATCTGGCAAAATTTTAGGAAACCTAAATAAATGTCTTGCTAGAACCTTGTAGAGTTTTCTGAGGTGGTCCGTGCCTGTTCATTTAAATTGTAAATATTTAGTTTTCACGGAAAATTACAAAATTTTAAAAAGGGGGCAATCATTATGCCAGTATTCAGAAAGGGAAAATGGTGTGCCTTGGTAAATTTTATGGTCAAATTATCCTATAAGAGTATTGGGTCAATTAATGGAAAAATGTTCCAGGGTTCAATTAAAAAAAAGTTAGGAATATTGCTGATGTCAATCATCATAACGGAAAAAAACCAACAAATTTAAAAAAAATGCAACCAAATGGATTATTTTTTGATGTAAGTCTGGTTGGAAAAAGAGCCATATTTGTGAAGTGCAGTGAAAGTTTTTAAGTCACTCGACTTAATAGTACGTGACATTCTGATTAAATATTAGTTATGTGCTGTATCAGTGAAGCACACATTAAATGGATTAAGAACTGATTAATTTACACGTTTTGGAAAGTAGTCCCTGGGGAATCATCATCAACTGGGTGAATTTTCAGAGTTGTTCTCCAGGGACGAGTATTAAGCTTGACACTAATCACTCTTTTTATCCATGATATGGAAGTAAATAGAACAGTTCTAATAACATTTGAAAATAAAGCAAAGATTGATGGAGTGGCAAATAGGTCTGGGTAAAGGCACTTTTGTAGAGTGATCCGGATGGTTTAATGGCTGAAAGTGCATTTTAATTTATCCAAATGTATGGATATGTGGGGAAACAGGCCATGCTGCACCCAGAATTTGGAACCGTGTTCTGACATTTTGCTGCAAAACGTAGCTTTTGTGGGTATTTTGGGGTCAAGAAGTTTGAGCTGGCCATTGTGAGTGATAATGCAGTAGGGAGATGGCAAAGGTTCATCTCTGTCAGTGGCACTGATGAGTAGAAAGTCAGAATAATGATTCTAAAATAATGAAGATTATGCAAGGAAGAGGCAAAACCAAAAAAAAAAAAAAAAAAAAAAAGTGAGGTTAGGGAAATTGTCTTGACAATGAAGGACCTACAGACCTCAGCATGTTTAAATTATTGAAAGAAATTGAAAGGTAAATTATTTCCCTCTTTCCTACGTTATGGAACAACATTGGGTACCAAAGAGCTCTTTAATGTAGCGGGAAAAGGGTATACAAGATGAAATGTCAGGAAGTTGGAACCCCCCCAAAATAAAATGAGAATTACAGCACATTTTGCAAAAGTCTAGTGGGAAACTACCAAGAGAATTGGTAAATTCATCATGTTTTTGTGCCTTCAAACAAGAAATGTGTCCCTTCCAGGGAGATATCAGAGAGAAATATCCAGCATATGCTAAGTCCAGCACAGTTTGGATAAAATATTTATATAAACATTTTCATAAATGGTGCCATCTTGATTCCTCATCCATGTCATGGGGTGGAGAAACAAAGCGATCCAGTGGCAGGTGCTATTTGAAAGCTTTTGTTGAACTGGGGCTGAAAGAGGAAGAAACCAAGCACAAAAGTGATAAATCAAAATGTTTTTGCCTACATTACATGATGTATATTTGTGCCTTTCTGAGAGTGTAGTGTATATATATATATATATATATACACAACATGATATATGCACTGAAATACGCAGTTAAAGTCCTGTTTTCATGTGCCACCAAAGCTTCTAACAATGTTTGGATCCTTTGTTTTCTTGAGTTGTTGGATGGTTGGTTGGGTTTTTTTATGAATTATATAGATATATAATTTTGGAGTTTTTAATAAGGTAAATTACTTCTCTGGAGTAAGTGCTGCCTTTATACACTGCCCACATCTTGGGTGGCAGTGGATGATCTTTGTACTGGTGAGAGTATTTTTTAACGTTTTGAAAAATAGGTGACTTTTTTTCTATCAGAACAGAATCAGGAAAATCAAATCAGGGGCAATTTTCAGTCTGTCTAGACGCTTCAGAAGTTTCAAACAGGATAATTCCATTTCTTCTTTTCTTTATCTGCTGTGTTAGTGTTATGTGGTTTGCTGTCAGTGTAATGCCACAGGAGTAATACCAGGAGGTCCAGTGTGCTTGGATCAGGAATATGCCCTTCCCTCTCCCCATCTTCTCTTCAGGACATGGCCCAACTTGTGAAGTAGATTTTTTGAAGTGTTTCTACGTCTCTGAAGGGCAAATAATGAAATAGCACTTAAGCAATACGAAGAATAGCATTTTGCAATCATAGTTTTAATTCTGCCAAGACACAAATAGACTGAACTTTTTCTCTTTTTTCTTTTTCTTTTCTTTTTTTAATGTGTATGACAAAGAATCTCATCAAGAGCCTTGAAGCCCAATACAAATTTGAAGAACTAACTTTGGTATTTAAAAAAAACCCCAACCAAGCCCTAACCTTTACATCATCATAGTTTTACTGTGTCAGCAGGTTGTGGTGAAAATGCTAGGATATTAATTTTGTGTGAAATGAAGGCAAATTGTAAGTGGAGAATCCCTGAGCTGGGTAGCAGCATTAGCAATCACTGCTGTCCTACCTGGTTTGCTGCAAGGTTGTGATTAAATATAAAACTGAGAAATCTCCAAGGAAGAGGGGAGAAAAGTTTGGTTTAAATATTTTCATTCTTTTCCTAGCTGAATATCATGGTGTCAAATCTAATGGGAAGGAGTCGTCCTGCTAATTGACCTTTGCAAAATTACCCATTTGCTTAAAAAGCTACTTGAAGTAGATCAGTTATTATCTTGATTACTCTTTCTTTCATGTTAATGTTTATAATGGCACCTGGGAAAATCTGTTTGAAAACTTTGCTTCATTCTTTCTTGTGCTGCATCTGTTATTTGGTCCTCTGAACAATGCTAATAAGCAAAACTGATTTTTTTTAAGAGATTGCAAGTCTTGGTGGTATGAAAGACTAATATGAGCCAACAGGACTGGGGAAAAAGTATTCACAAGCTTATTCAGGTTATTAGTGCAAAGGGAAGGGAGAGCAGGTGGCAAGTTAGATGGTCATCTAGATATTATCAATCTGACAGGTATCCAAGTGGTTCTGTATTACAGTCTCTAATTTTGGTCTCTGAATAGTTTTTAATAAGATTTAGCTATGGGGTTGTCAGCCGTGACCTGTGTTAGAAGGTACTCCTTTCAATCACACAAAAAGGTTCTTTGTGAAAATTTCTGCACTGAGAAAAACAAAGGACTTTCCATCGTAAAAGCCAGTGTTTCACCTCTGCTTTGCCTGGTATCAGCATCCTAAAAGCTAGAAAGGAGCTGGTCTTAGTGGTTTCTTTTCCCTTCAGATTAAAGAAGTTGAACTAAGCTTGAGAGCCAGAGCAAACCCCTTTTTATTCAGATTCTTTGATTTTTGTCACCGGATGTTCATAGTGACTATTTTGGCTTGTGTTCTGTGTAAATCTAATTTCATCCTGGAGCCAGGACTTTTTCGGCACCGCTCCCGTGAAACTTGGACACAAGGATCTGACAATATGTCCAGACCCAAACAGATCAAGCAGCCACACATGAGCGATTCGGCGGAGCACGCTCAAAGACAAGACTGATGTCTGGGCACAGCAAACAATTCTCTGGGGTAGGGACAGCGCGCTCAAATCCAGTCACCCCAGAGTAAACACTAAGTTAGACACAGCTTAAATGTGCCTCCAAGCACACGTTTTCGCTGCTGACTTGATGAGAGCCCCGAGCCAGGCTGCAGATCCAGCCTTGTAGATTTATCTCTCTTTCCAGCCTGCTCGCATGCGTCCGAAATTGTTGGAACATTGTTGGGGTGCTCTCAGCGAGGGGAAGGGGAAGAAAAAAAGAGAAAAAACACTTGTTGGAATAATTTTATCAATATGTTTCATAGGTATTTGCAACTCAGTTTCTTAATTTTCCATGCATGTTTGTAAGAGTGATAGTTTGTTCACAACAGTGTTGGTGGAAGGAGGATTCTTAAAAGACTGCACTGGAAGTGAAGTCTTCACTCTCTGCTTGATCACTCATTGATTTCTCCCTCCTTCCTTCTTCTAAAAGTTTAGTTCATCTAACCAAAAAGCAGAAATTCTGTGACTTTTCTAATGGCTCCCATGCTATGTATTAAGAACAACTAAAGAATGGATGGCCTGTGAAAATACCTTGGGATTTGTAGGCACGAAGTTCAAATAATTTCAATAAAAATGTAAATAATATATATTTTTTTGGAATAGTTAACAAAGTGTTATTTTTTTTAAGTAGCTTATTTCAAGCAATAAAATTATTGCTGTATGTTGATTTACTGTTAAGTGAACTAGGGAAGAAAGCGACATTTTAATTTTACGTTGCTGCTTTGTCCTAATATAGCTGCAATAATGTTGATTTTTGGACTTGGAAAAAATACGTAAATAGAGAAACTTGTCTTATCTAAATTGTCTGAAATAATCTCTTGTTAGCAAGTAGAGTTTTCTCAGTTACTGTTTCAACGGGCAATGACTCAAGTTAAAATGGATCTTTGTTAAAATGACTTGTTTACTATCTACCTTTGACTGGTGCCATGGCTTACCGTGGAATATTTTGTGCTGCATGGTGTATATGGAATGTGCATTGAAGTTTAGACAGGTCTGGGTTTAGTTCACATTGATTTTGGTATGATTTGGTTTTGATTTTTATACACTTTGGCTACTGGGTGCTGTGCATTGCCCAAGGTAGTTTTAAGGGAAGTTGGGTATCAGAAGTGGGAATCAGGGTGAACCAGGCAGTGCTCTGGCCAGTGTGGCCATGGCTCTGCTGCTCTGATGCTTAAGCCACTTTGTTTTCAGTTAACCTGGGTGTTCCTCCACTGCCATGGGCAATGGAGACTATTCTTGCAAATCAGGAATCCTTGCAAATTTTTTTGTATCATTCCATTTTATATTTTCCCCCCGAGTACATTCCCCCCTCCCTTTCCATTCCTGGCACATATATGTCCACAGGTGTTATTAAGTGTAGGGTAGCATGTGGTGCCCATGCTTCAGTGCTATTGCAGAGGAAGGACTTCCTACAGGAAAAAAATGATCACTTTCAGTATTTTGCAGGCTGCCCATCTAAGCCCATCATTGCCTGGCATCTACACACTAAGGGCAAGGATCCAGCGAACTTGTGAGTGGGCACCATGCCATCTGAACAGATGGGCATGGAAGTAGGCAGCCAGTAGACCATGTATGTGCATCAACTGTGGGTGTTGAGGGCAAGATTCCCAGTGGAGAATGTCCAAACAGCTGTCTGGCCTGAGCCAACATGCCTACGACCAAGCAAAAGTGCCATCCCTAAATCCTGCTGAGTTGGATTAACCTTCAAAAATAAAAATTGCTTCTGCAGTAGCATAAGGTGAGTTTTTGGCTTGTTTAAATCCGAAAGAAGGAATTAGGTAGGCAGGATAAAGCGGTGTGCTAACGTGGGGTCCACTAGAGAGGACCGAGCATTTGTCTAGGAATATTAATATTATTTTCTACAAGGGTATTTATATGGCAAACAGCAACGGATGACTTGCAGGAGTGTGGCATCAATGTAAATTACGCTTTTCTGTAAGACAGTCCTTTCAGGAGAGAGCTTTTGAGAGCAGCTTGATTGTAGTGTATGTGCTGGATGTGATTTTGTAAAGGCAATTCTTGTAGAGGTTTTTGCACATTTAGTTAGTAAGTTTTAATTATATTTTTTTGCTTTCTCCTCACCCTGAGACTACAGTTCTGGGGTGCAATTTCAGGTCAGAGTTGCTGACACAGTTTGCTGTCACAGCTGAGTTCTCACATTTATTGTCATTATTTTTCTAAGATCCAAAGGGGACATGAAAAGATAATCTATCATTACTCTCTGTATTAACTTTGATTTTTACCTTTTTTAGACACAACTTCAAAGAGCGGTTTTGCAGACATAGAAGTCAGAGGCAAAGAACAGTGAAGCACTGATAGTTATTGCATTTTTATTCCTGCTGCTTTTATTCCGTATTTCCTCTACCATTGCTGCACTACTCATCTGTAATTTTACCAAATCACCTGAAATCACTTGCAATAGTTTAGATGAATATATTCAAATATCACAGTGAAGCAAAAGTAATGACTGTGTGATGAATACAAAGATCAGAATGGGAAATTTATCAATATATTTTATTTCATAATATACCTTTTTATGTATGGCTGGATGAATGCTGTCACAGTGTGTGCGTTGCTGCATTTTGTTGCATATTGCAGGCTGTAACAGAAAAGGCAAATAGAAATATATAAAAAAACCCACTTTTAATGTTCTTTCCTGGAATCGATGAGGATTGTATTTAATGCAATTAAAGCATATTGAAGCTTAGAGACTGGGTTCCAGTTTGATTTCCAGTTGGAAATCCTGCGGATTAGAGGCAGCACAGCTGTTGGTTCCTTTGTGGGAGTTAGATCCCCAGGTACACGAATCCGAGTGACCCACAGTCAAATTCAGAGCAGCCCTAGGATTTCTTGAACGCATATGGGTGGTAAGAACCTTTTGTAGCTGTCTCTTCTTCTACATGGGCTTTTGGCACTTCTCCTGCTCCTGAAAATGCTACAAATGAAGCCAACTACATCAGCTGGGACTCCCTCAAAGCAAGGATCAATTGGACAAATTTCAAAGGCCATTTGAGTGACTAGAGAGGAACAAAAGGGCTCCCACTCTAGGGAAAAATCTGCTCCTGGGAAACAGCAAGCCATTAATGGAGAAAAGTACTGGTGAAGACTAATTCTTGGACTTAAAATATCAGCCCAAACGGGATACCCCAAATTTAGAACACCCCTCCAATAATTTGGGGAAAGGAAGCAACATAGTTTCAAACAGGCTCTGCTTTGTAATCAAACTCATGATTAATGATTCTCTGATCACAGAGAATGAGCTCATCTTAACACTGGGCTGAAATTTAAACTAGGATCTGAGTAATTATTTTGCTCTTCTTTCATGAATGAAGATAAATGGAGATACTCCCCCAGCAGAGGCACCGCAATGCTCCTCTACAGCAAGTCCTGAAGGCAGGGAGCAGCACGCCCACGTGGTTATATTGCCTTGATAAAAAATACCCACCTTCACAGGCTCGGATACAAAGGAGGACCCTCGCACTGTGGGAAAGGTCTATAGGATTCTGATTTATAAGGGAGCAGGAGGTCAAGGGAAGCAAAACCATTATCATTATTTTCAGAGGCTCTGGAGATGTGAGCTGAGTGTAGAGGGCAGTGTGCTCAAAGGGAGGCACGCGGGGCGAAGGCAGCACAATCCTGCCTGCTGCTTGCTCTCTTCCCCCCACCGAATTCAGGCTGCAGATTCTGCTGAGAGTGTGTCATATGTAACACAGGCCTGGGAGGACTGTGAAGTGGTTTTCCTATTAAATGATGCATAAAGAGATTATCTGGTCTGTAGCCAGTGCACAAAAGCTCCATACATGCAAGTTCCTATTCCTGAGCAAAGCGTTTGGTCACCTGCATGGTAATGAGATTTTGGGAGCCTGGGGATGGAGGGTGAGGAGCAAATGTGGGCTGGTGGGGGCAGGACTGGAACTGCACTTTGTGCCTCTCTCTCCTGCAAGCCTTAGAAAAAGGTCAGAGAGATCTAATATCATATTATACTGCTTTTGGTCTCATTACCTTTTTTTTCTGAAGAAATCTCTTTGAGACAAGGAAGGGGGAAAAAGAAAATATAAACCATGTGGTTCTAGTGTAACCCTCAGGAGGATGGAGTTAGGAGGGCTCCAGAGCAAGTCAGGAGTGCCAGTGGCTGTGGGCAGGGAGCCCACTGGGACATGGAGCTTTCCCCAGGGCTGAAAGGGGTCTTCTGCTGAGTGATGGTACAGCTCAAATGCACTGGGAGCACCCGCAGCAGTGTGGGGGAGAAACGGGATAGCTCCTGCTGTTTCTTGATGTCCTCCATGTCTTGAGAATGGACAAAAGTGCCTTATCTGCTGAAACTAAATGAATAGAATTGAACAGAATCATAAGAGTGTGTGGCTTGGAAGGACACTGGGTATCTGTCATCCAGTGCCACCCTCTGCCCTGGGCAGGGACACCCTCCACTGTCCCAGGGTGCTCCAAGCCCCATCCAGCCTGGCCTTGGACACTTCTGGGGATGGGGCAGCCACAGCTTCCCTTGGCACCCTGTGCCAGGGCCTCCCCACCCTCGGGTGAGAGACAGATTTCTTCCTGTTCTCTAATCTAACCCTGCCCTCTGTCACTTTGAGGGCTCTCCCAATTTTCATGTCATGAAATGCCCTTGTAGATGACAAAGGGGCATTTCTGAGCAGGGCAGCCTGCGGGATTTTCTCAGTTCCTTTCACAGCTGACATGAAATCATATCATAGCTCAGCTGTTTCCAAATAATTTCTGTAGATAACGATGGCCTTGCCATACTGCCCAAGACTGGATCTTTAAAACAAGTCACTTTGAGCACGGCAGTGAGTGAGATGTTACAGGATTCTCCTTGCCATTGCATAGGTGTCTTTCAAGGGATGTGGCCATTAAGAAATGCTACACTACATTTTTGTTAAGTTTCTTTATCTAAGCAATTACGAGCTGTCACTGCAGTGTGGGAGTGACTGGGAACAAAATGACCGCAGACATCACTAAATCAGGTGTCACCCCTCCTTCTCTGTTGAGGGAATGGTTTCCACAAAAGTTTATGTGACTAGTTTGTACTTTTATTGCAAACTTTCAAGCTGCCACCAGTAAGTTCGATCCTGTAAAGAATGGAGTGTTCTGGCCCTGATCCAGAAAAACACTTAAGCCCATTGCAGAGTGCTTTGCTGGATTGGGTCCAGAGCAGAGCATCAGGCAGTGGTAGGGGCTCAACAGTAGGGGATTTCTCTCTTTTTTTGGTTATTTATAAAGGAATCTCCACATACATGATTGCAGTGTCGGCAGGACGAAAATAAACCAATACTCAGAGCCCTAAAAAGAAAGGTCAAACCATGAACAGCATGAAAGGTTTTTGGTAGAAATCTATCAAACCCTCCATGAGAACCTTCTCCTTGGCAGAGCAATACTGTGAATGATGGAGAAAACAGCAGGTAGATGCCAGTTTAGGATTTCCCATCCAAAGCTGAGCTCTGTTGGACCAGGTGCTGCTTGTTTGAGAAAACTGTGGTTTTCCCAGGTTACTTGTAGGTGGTGTTTGTGAATAAATAATCTGTGGTAAATAACTTATTTGACAATCTTGAAAGCCACCTAGAAAGGTCATACAATTATCTTAATTACGTAGGGATACAAGTGAATTCAGAATGACATTTCAGGAAATAATTAATTGTCTGTACTTTGCACTGAAGCAGCATTTTGAGTAATGCTGGTTGGTTTTGTTAGGTTTGGTTGAAATCAAAAAGAAGTCTGCTGCTTCTCGTTGATGAGATGAATTAGGTTAGAAATACGCCTGTAATGGGAAATAAAAAACAAATGGATCCTCCAAGTTTCTTTTTAAATCAATGCCACACTGTGTGAAGAGAGCAGTGCTGACTTAGCCATGATGAATCCCCAGAAAAAGAGGGAGAATTTAAAGAACAAATGGGAACACGGAGAGAAATTAAATGAAACATCAGGTTCCTGTGTTTTACCTCCCTGTTAAAACAGCAGTTGTCAGATGGTTGTCCCTTCACACCGGGGAACCAGGCACACGGAATGGAGGCTTTGCCTTTGTGGGAAGGATGATGACGGATTAGTGCTTAGATGCTGAAATAACTCTGGTAGGAGATGGATCCCCTTTAGCTAAGGGAAGGGGGGGCTGCTCAGGCTGAGTTTAACAAAACCAGACTTGCCCACAGACTTGCAAGCGCTCGCAGAGTGGATTTTTAGTGCTGCAGGTGACATTGTTGCTGACTGAAGAATGTTCATCAAATCAGAAAACTGCTGATAAGCTGCCTTTCCCAAAAAGGGATCTCACGAACTTCTCCTGTAAATCTCTGCCTTTCATCATACCCTGGGAGGTGAGGCAGAGGACTTGTGACAGATATTATTTAGGTTTTTCTAGAGTTTATTAGGGTAATCAAATGGAGCTATGGAGGAAAAAAAAAAAATCTCAACCCCTCTCCTTTATGGCCTATCTATTAAAAGCTGAATGAAAGAATGAAAATAACAGAGCCTACACCTCTCCTTGAATATTTTGGCACTCCGCTGAGAATTGTGAGTATATTGAAACATGGCCATCCTGACTGCTGTCACCCAGGTTCTGCTGAGAACATTTTAACTTTGAACTGGATTTACCTTAAGGGAAGTGATGGAACTAACTCATTGAACGGTATTTGCAAAATACATTTAAGACAAATTTCTATCAGACCTGCTGGAATTTTATCAAATCACTCTAAAAAAGTATATTTCCTCTGCTGCTACTGGTTTTGGTTTTTTGGTTTTTTTTAAGTTGTTTTGATTAGTATTCTTTAAAGTTCTATTTCTAAACCAAAAGGCTGGTAGAAATCAGTAAGAACTTCATTGAAGTTTCCATTAATTCAATTTGTGAGCCAACTATTTGGGGAGTTTTTCCAGATGAGCTGGATCTTGGCTTACATAATTGTGGATTTTGGTTGTATTTCTGGAACTAGGTTCAGACTTTGGAGCTTCAGGACTTTTTTTGTGTGAGACTGCACATTGGTGGGCTACAAAAAAGAAACACCTTTTTAGCAAAAGTATCAATTAAATAATTGTGTAGGAAGTCTATTCTTTCCCTTGTCTTCATGAAGATTTCCTCAATGTTTCTGCTTTACATACACAAATAGGTTTCTTTAAAGACAAAATATCATCCACACCTGGAATTTAATTTTCCTCAATCCTTTCATACACCCTGGAAATCTTACTATTGTCTTTTAATTACACTACCCCAATAATTTTCTAGGCCCACAAAAACAGGACTTTTTACTAATTTCTTTGTTGGGCTGTGGATGGATTTAGGGCTCCGGATAAATTCTTTTTAGCGAGTATCAAACGTGAGCATTTCTTTTGCTGATGCTCTGATCGCTGAAGCAAAGAGCAGCCGAGAGCTCTGCTCGGTGCTCCACACTGCACAAAGTTGCACGCAGGGCCCCCAACAGGCAGTGGGGCTCCTGGAGAGAGCAGCAGAATGCTAAAGCAGGCACTGTGGAGAGGTGGTGTGTCTCGTTATTTAATTTGGATGTGTGAAGAATATATTTGAGAAAGAATCGCCAGGCAATGTGCTCTGTTGTACGTTAAGGAATAATTAGAATTGTGGGGGATCTGGATAAGAAAGAGTTTCTGTGATCTAGACCTGAATAGTTTAGCTATATGTCTCGGGCACTGTAGAACCTTCAGAGTTGTCTAACAGCGAAGATAAAGAAAAAGATAAATTGAATTAATTTATTTTGAATTTATATACATGCCTCTGCCTGCATTAATATTAAGCTCCATCCAAAATCTAAATAGAAAGACTGTAATCTTAGAAGTTCTCTCAATAGCATCAGCAAATCATTCTTGTTTACCCTACATGCTAATAAAACAGGAACATGACACTCCTGAAAACAAGATTGCAAAATACAGAAAATGTGGTCTGACATTTTTTTTCTCCCCAAAGGAGGGACTGCCACTAACTAAAGTATTTCTTATGAAAGCTCGATTGCTTAAGATGCAGAATATTAAGAGAGAAAAACACTTTAGGACACAGCCATGTCACCAGCTGTTACTCACCCTTAATGAAATTGTTAAGTGATATTCTTCATAAATAGGTCAGAGAAACTTTTGAATTGTGAAGAATGTTTTATCTCTTTCTTTGAAATGTTTGTATTAAATTTAGAACTGGTAATTCATTAAGCTCATTAGCTCTGACTAGGAGAGTAGAGCAATATCTAGGATATAGATTTCAAGGCTTAAAAACCTTAGTGCTTACAAATAAACATGAAAGCAATGTGTGGAGAAAAAATATGGGATCATAATATGTTTAACTGTTTTTTGAGCGTGGCCCTCTGGATTAATTAAGAACATTTTCTATATTCAGACACTTGAATATAAACAGAATACATTATGACTTTTGGTTAACTCTCTTGTAATAGGGGAAAAGAGAATGCATTATGATGAATACAGTGGAAACTAGTTGAGACTATATTTTTGTTCTTCTAAAAGAAGAAATAATCATTGAATTTTACAGGATCCCAACTCATAATTATATTTTTTGGATTGATATTGAATTTAAACAGTAGAAGTTTTATATATATACACACACACTTGCACACACTTTTGAGTGATCTGTTCTTTGTTGCAGATTTTTAAGGAGGAAAATGCTATTTAGCTTGCCAAATGCTTGATTTGTGAAGTAACTTTTATTAGTTTTAATAGCTTCTGGTATAAAGCAATAATTTTTCAGAATTAAGTCACAGTTGATTACATTGTCTTCCTCAAAGAAAAGGGAGAATTGGAGGAAATCAAGGACTCCGTATTTGGGAGCAATTGTAGATTCAGAGTCCAGTATTTCTGTAACCTTTCAGTCATGGAGACTTTAGAAACAGCCTTTAAAGCAGTTTTAGACTTGCTGGATTGTTGTGTGCTTGTGCCCAATTGTTTTTTGGTTTCTTCATTGACTTGCTTTTTGTGGCCTTGAGGTTGTAATCAGCAGCTTTCCTATTTCTCTAAAATGGCTTTAAGAGCACCTAACCAGTTAAACCATTTTTGAGATTCCTAATGGAAAAAAAAAATAAATAAAAATTGTAACTTAAATTATTATTATCAGTTGACTAATTTTTAGGTAAATTTGCCAATGTGACATCACAAAGAGACACGTTTATTCCAGAGTTTTATACCACAGTGTGTCAGCTGTACATTTCAAACACCCAGGGCTCAGAGTTACACCAGTAACAAACCCCAAACCTCCACCCAGTGCATGCTGTGTGTGCCCTGTAATTAAATGTATTAATTAATCTTTACTTGAATGTATTTGATTTCTCTCTGAAAGCAAATATTTCTTCTTCTTTTTCAGATAAATCGTCACAGAAGAAATCTTTCCCAACACAACTTGACATTTACAGACATCATCAGTACCCAGGACCCCACGGTAAGAAATTGCTCTACAGAACTGATAAATCACTCTGGTTATTTTGAAGGTTTAATACATAAATGTTGCACATGCTTTACTAAAGAATGAATACGTGAGGATCTGGATGCCTCAAGATGTTAAGGGATGTGAGGGACTTTGATTAATCAAAAAAAGAATAATTTCAGAAGATACAAAGTCATTTATGCCGCTTGACTTTGCTGTTAATTCTGTCGTACTTGAATGAGGTTTCATCTTTATTAATATTTGGTATAAAGGAACGTGATGAAGTCTGTCATCTCTTTGCCTTTACTGAGGTGTTTTTAGTATTAGTATTAATTTGTATAAGAAATATTAACATGAAATTTTAAAAAAAATCTTGACATTAAAAGAATCTAGAGGGAATGAGAAACAGATGTTTTTTTCTGTTGAAAGAAAATGAATATGCACATACAGAAGCATTAAAGAAAGGTTGGTATGAGCAGTACTGTTACACAAACTTTTCAGGATTAGGTACCTTCAGAAGGTTTGAATTCTACTCAACAAAATTATAAAACCTGTATGTGACACAATGATAATTATGTTTCCTTATAGTATCTAACAGTACTAGTTCATGAGAATGAGTCTTTTTTATTTAATTCTTATTTAGGAACTCAAATATTTACACTATGTACTCTCATTTTTACTATTCTTCTAAAAACAATTTAAAAAACAAACCTACACAAACTACACAAAATAATTCCATTTTCCTATTTCTATGCTAATTCTTCAGGGCATTTTGGGTCATTTTCTCAACCTTCCACATGCTGAAAAGGTGCAGGAAGGGCAGCAGCTTAACAACAAATGATGATATTTATTGAGACAGAAACAACAGAACATATCATTAGGATATATTTGGAATTCTTTTCAATCTAATATCATCCATTTGCAGAAGTATTGTAAGCTGATCCTGAGCTGTCCTAGAAGTGTTTTCTTGGAAAAAAAGTGGAATAGAAAAGAGAATGTTAACTGATGTTAAACAAGGGGAATGCAGTACCCCAAATAGAAATTATAAAAATATTGGGGTCATCCTAGATATATTTTTATTTGACTTTGTGGTAGTTTTTTTATGATTCCATGTGTGCCCTTTATAATAATTACAGAGAAAACTGTGCACGTTATCAATTAGAGGAGGCCATGCTAATTTTAATTAAGGACAGCACCTGTACTAATTCAATTAAAGCAATATACGTGAAAGGAGTTTTCTTAGCACAGAGAGGGCTCATATTAACTGCAGCTCTTGTAGTTTTTTACTGTTGAGTTTTGAGCCATTTAATTTATAGCAAATGGTGGATTTGAACTATGTAATTTAAGTCAGGATATTTTATATATCCAATATTTGTTAGTGGATTTGATATCCTAGCTGAAGACAATTACAAGGGAAATATGACTGAGCAGCAACATTTTCATTTGGAAGCACATCCAGTTCTTAACTTCCCAAAATATGACAACAAAGGTGATTCAGATCTGATGCTGGAAAATAACATTTTCCTTTAGTCCTGGATTGGTTAAGATAGCAGTTTGGGAAAGTGGTTGGTAAACTTTGAAAGCATGAGGTTTTGGGTCTGATTCAGAGAAGCAATCAACAGCTTGAATGGTTATCCAATGCTCCTCCCAGTTTCTGTTTCCAGATGGATAGAAATATTAAAAAGAAAAACTTCCCTCATACATTATTTGGCATCTCTGGCCCTGGCCAACCACCAGAATCTTTATGATACAAAAATGAAGGATTAGTAAAGTAAGGGAAGGAAAAAAAAAAAAAAAAGTAGAAAAAAAAGTAGGTGGAGATGGGGATTAAACCTTATTTTAGCTCTGGTAGTTCACCCATCCATCACTAGATAAATAGTGACATGACTCTGCACAATAATCCCTGCACACTTTCTCTCTGGGTTTTCTATGGCAATGATATGCATGACAGGAATTTACATGAGATAAGTACAAGTTACAGACGAAGCACACGCTGATCCTCATGTACCCATTTGAGAATGTCACCCAAATCACTGTCCACAGACCTACAGGCCTTTCCACAGGTACAAACAGATATGTACACAGAGTATATTTCATTACATGTTCTATATCAACCTCAGAAAAAATCTGAGGAAATAATGAAACATATTACACTGTTAAAATAATGCTATTTTGTACAATCAGAATAACAGACATGTTTGATTTAAAAATCCTTATATCGCCTGTTAAAGCATGTTTTATTGCTATTTAATGGCTTTGCGGACAGCAAAATTCTATTGAAATTGTTATGAAATCGCCTTGTGATGCAATTTACTACAAAGGCCATGTGGAGTTTCTAATATCCAAGTCGGGCACTGGCTCAGTAGTGTTTGAAAGCAAAACCAGACTCACTCTTAATCACAATTTTGTTTCTTTTTCCCATTACTGACACAGTTGAGACCTCCTTAGTTAATGAGACCTGAAGTGATGGAAGGTTGCTGGGTTTGGCTGAAAAACAATCATGCTTTGGTTTTTTTTAGCTTTTTAATATACATTTACATAGACAAAAATAACCCCTATCCCAGCTGTATCCCAGCTGTATAATGGGATATTTCAGCAGATCAGGGAGCCAAGTGTCTGCAAGAGGCTCTGGCTTAAGGAAGGTGTTCAGAGAGGTGTAGGATCTTGAATTGAAATGCAAAAAATAAAGACAAACCTAGGCCTTGCTTCTAATATACCAAAACTCAAGCAGAGTGTTGGGACCCTACAATCCAGTGTCACATCCCCATACAGAGTCCTCAGTGTGGTGTGTCCCCCACAGCTAGCAATGAAATTCAATATATAAACTGATATTTTAACATGATTTACCTGCAATGTATTTAAAATTCTCTTTTGCTTGTAGCTAGAAACTTTGCCTGCATTAAAATAAATTTCTTCTAAATAAATAGAATAAAACAAAGTAAAATAAAACTTAATTGGGTTTTTATTGTGGTTAATTTTGTATAGTAGTTGACTTTAAATGTTGTTTGCAAATATTTAAAAGAACTGAATAGATAGAAAAAAATAGGTGATTAAGCTGAGAATTAGTGGTAAAATGCCCCACACTAGACTAGCTGGATGAAGACTCCTATGCGTGTATTGAGTGGTTTCATTCATCTGAATATATAATATGGTTATAATCTTAATCTTTCTTTCTTGCAGGTAGTGGAGAAAGAAGGTTATCTTCTAAAAGCAAAAATAGCAGATGGTGGCAAGAAATTAAGGTATAACTTGTGAATGTGACAGAGCCTAAAGGGGCTCCAAGAGAGCTGGAGAGGGACTCTGGACAAGGGCCTGGAGTGACAGGAAAAGGGAGAATGGCTTCAAATTGGCAGAGGGCAGGGTCAGATTAGATATTGGGAAGAACTTCTTCCCTGTGAGGGTGGTGGGCCCTGGCACAGGGTGCCCAGAGAAGCTGTGGCTGCCCCATTCTATTCACACCTGATGTCTTTTAGTACAAATTGGGTACTGGATTTAAGATGTATTCCAAGATGGATTACTGTTTAATTCTTTGGTAATGCATATTCATCCAGCATATCCCACTCAGGAAAATTTGTTTAAATCTGCACATAGCCCGCTTGACCTCTTACACCTTTGTGCACTTACGAGACCTCTTTTAAGTGGAAAGAAAAAACAGAGAAAAATAACAAAGAACTGAACTTGTGCTTACCAATAGACAACTCGTATTCACCATATGAAGCAGATCAATAGTGGGTTTATGAGTATTTCTGTAAATATCAGATGCTGTAGCCCTTAAATTGGAGAGTCAAACTTGAGCTGTTGATCTAAAAATAGTTTTTTATCAGATCAGATTTATGATTATGCAGTGGTTTGAAACCTGTTATAGATTATATANCTCTCAGGCTGTACCACGAACTCCTGATGTTTAAAGGTTACTTAAACCTTGCTCAGATATTCTTATCTTCCTTGCTCTCCTGCAAACGTTTAATTTAGAGAAAGGAGAAAGCATTTGGGACCTTTCAAAATAGACCTGTGACTGAGCTCTGTGTAGTCAGATCAACATTTTTCCTTCTCAGTTTTATTTTAAGTATTAGGTACCAGAAGGCCACCAGCTATTTCGGAGTCCTCTATATGTGAACTTTGAGCATGTGTGAATAATCCCACTGTTTTCATTTGACACCATGGTAAAAAAGAAACAAAAATGGGCTTCAGAACATGAATGAGGAGAAAGAAGCCCTTCAAGCTTTGATAGGTTATATTTCGGGTATAATTAGGATGGTGCTACTCCATCGGTGTTGATGGAAGTTCGTTAACAATGTTGACTTTAGACCATTCTTGTTTCTGAGATATATATATTAATATATGTTATGTTTTAATAATTAAAAGCCAAGTCTACAAATGAAACATCTTTTACCTCCTGCTTGAACGCCTCACAGATTTTTCCCTTTTCCTTTTTTTTTTTTTTTAATTTTTATTTACAAGGAAAAACTGGTCCACCTCCTGGATTGTTCTTACTGCTCGGAAAATGGAATTCTACAAAGAATCCAAGCAGCCGGCGCTGGCCAACCTGGTAGGCAATCAACCATCCAATATCCTCAGCCTCCTGGCAACAATTATTTCAATATAAAAAGTTTGGTGTTTACAGAAGACAAATTTAGACTGAGCTGGCAACTTCAAAGGTTTGAGAGCAGCTGAAGGAAAAATGCCTTGATAAACTCTTAATCAGATGTAGTGTGTGAGAAGAAATAGGACACAGCATGTCCTTTATTAAGAGGTGCATTTCGAGAGTAATTGCAAAGTGAGACAAATGGCGAGTGACTACCCAGTAATGTGAAGGTAACACTTTAAATTAAGGTGCCACTTATAAATGCTTTATTCTTATTTATGAAAATGATCACTAAATGCAGCTACTTCCTCAAATAACGTATTATAAAGTGTGTTATAAAATGCATTAGTAATAAATGCTGAACAGATGATGCGATGAGAATCTGTTGCAAAAGATATTGTGAGGCGTAAATTGTATTAAACCATGCATGTGCATCTTTAATACATGAATTTAAGTTGTTATCTACCATCCTATAAAGTGGCTTATACATTAATAAATAATAATAAATTATTTATAAATGGCACCTTAATATAGGGTGTTACCAAAGCAGAAAACATTATAAGTTAGCAAAGTGATTTTTTATCGCAGTATAAATGTGACATCCACCATATCCCGCTAACCTTCCTGAATATTTCTATGACTCCGTCTAATGCAGCTAATGCAATTTCTGTAGCCTGTAGTTACTACAAAGTGAAATTTGCAGTACCTTTTTATTGTGCCCCAAGGAAAGGCCACCGATCTTCGTCTGGGGAGATGTGACAGCTCTGCCGTTCGAGCGGTAGCGGTGCGTGTCCCTTCAGTGCTGGGCACTGCCGAGCTCAGCCTGGGCAACAAAAGGGAAATTTGGGGGCTCTGTGACACTGTGGGCAGCGAAGGGACAGGTTTGACAAAGCCCTGTTGTGAAAGGCTCTCAAGGCCTGATCGAACCTGCCAAATCTCATTGGCGTGATGGGTGGCCGCAAAGGTGCTCTCTTTGGCAGGAGTCACAAACAATAAGTTATTTTTCCTCTGGCAGGTGATGCAAAATGTTCTTCTATAAATCCTAGATCTATCAATGCCACCTGTCATAAAATCAGCCTTGAAGACCACCTTTTCATGCCTTACATTTTTTGAAAGAAGGTGAGCTTTGTAGAAAAAGAGCCCCAGAACTAATAGATGAAACAATAAAAATAAGTGAAGGGTGAAATCTGGCACTTTCTACTTGTGTTTTTGCTAGTCCAGCTGGAAAATACAACTTCTCTGCAGTCATGAAAACAGAAAAGCTTGAATTATTATTTTTTTCAGAATAATCTGTTTTCTTTAAAGTTTAATTCTATGTTATTAGGAAAAAGAAAAATGTTTAAGGTGAACTTATTAGAACTGGTCTTATAATTTACTAAGTGTCTTACACTTCTACCTGCTACCTCTTCCCTCTCTTTGCAAGTCCTCACCCAAATTCCAGGAGATAAATGAACTTGTGGAAATTTAACACACAGGAGGCTTGATTTTACTCTGAGACTCCTCCACAAGGTTAAAATCCCCTTTAGCTCTTTAGGGATTTGGATACTAAACTAGACCTGCCTGGAGAATGGGATTTTGGCCCAGATCTCGGACTTTTTAACTAAAAAAATGGTGGTGTGTTATGAAACGGGACCTTCTGAGAGGTCAGTCCCTATCCCTGAAGCCTCAGTGATCACCAGTGCTCACAATCAGTGAGGTAAAACCTGCCTCCTGTGTTTGGAAGAACACAGACATACTGAACATCGGGGAAAAAAAATAAAAATGTGGCGTTTTTTTATTTTATTCCATGCTAGATTTGAACACTGGGGCTGTGAACTCAGTCTTCACTAGGCGAGAAAAATATGTTAAAGTTACGTTTTCTGTCTGTTGCATAAAACTTAAATGCAACAGTAAATAAACAAATTGGGTAAAGCTTGAAAGCAACAAGAGCTGTCAGCGTTCAAAATCTTATAACCCAATTTCCTAAACCCAAATTTTGCACATCAAAAAAAGCTAAACTGGCATGCTTATCTCATCTGATAAAGTAAATGCAATGCTTATTTCATTTGTAAACTGCTTAACCAGATATAATTTTGATAGTGGAAAGGCACTGATACAAAAAAATACTCATTAGAAGCCATTTGTTTACTGATTTTATTTTATTTTTCCATTTTCAGTTTACCTTGGAAAAGGGGGAACTCAACCATTAATTAAATAATGCAAGAGAAGCGATGTTCGTATACGATAGTATGAATTATAACAAAGCATTTTATTGTTAGCAGGAAAATGATGTGACTTAACAAAAAGACGAATGTTCCTTTGTATTCTAAAGACATTAATTCATTAATTATTAATTATTAAATACTGTACTTGGAGCAAAAATTTAGACTAAGACAGCATCATTATAAGAGGAATGATGTTTCACAAAACAAAGGCAACAGGAGAGAGGGAAATGAGAGCACCTCTAATCATACCTCTTTTCGTGACTATGGGACAGCATTTAGAGGTGATTTAAAATTATATTTGCCTGAATCTTTAATAAGGTTTTAATCAAAGAGCTGGCAATAGCTAAAAGGAGGTTTTGCTGTTCCTGTACACGACTGTAGGTGCAGGACTCACTGTGGCAGCTTTGCTGTTGCTTTGCACGGAGAGGACTGGGATCCATTGCTTTGCTTTCTGGTGAAGTTGGTGACAAAATCTGGAGTTATTGGAAGTAATAGAGCACAGCAATTAAAGCACACAGAGGAGAGATTCGGAAAATGAGATTGTTTACAAATACTACTGAAAATGCAAGTTTGCATCCCATGTAGCTAAATCATTAGCTTTTGCTGCTGCCTTGATCATTTGTGGTCCTGGCTTTAAGGCACTTTTTCTTTTTTTTTTACACCATTCTTATGAATTCGACTAACTCTTTATTTTAAATTAAGGACATTGTGATCTAAATGAATCACAGCTCCATTCTTCCTTACCAGCATCAAATTCTGTCATCAGTTGGTCTTTCTGACCAAGAAAATGTAGTCAGTTTATTCCCTCAGATAGTTTATTCAACAGAGGTTATTTTAACCTCAGGTTATTAGCCCATCTGCAAAGTAATTTAGTGAGTGAAAACGCTGCTGAAATCCATATTCATGTTTAGGAAGATTTCATCTTAGCAGACACTTGTATCAATTTACAGCATAACCCCCTCCAACAACATTGATATAACATAATTGCTCTGACTGCAAAACACAAAGCAAGGACGTGGAGAGCTCAGGCTTCCCAGTCACCTTAACTTACTTTCTCCCAGTGTCTCTGTCGGTTGCATAAGCTGGAAAGCCAACTCTGTGGCAAGGAAATGTTTAGGCCAGAATGAATTTCCCTGTAGATTTCCTGGGGTACTGATGGATTTCAGTGAATGTTCCCCAGGTGTGCAGCAGAAGAGTGACAGGGGCAGTTTAGGGCTCGATGGATCTGAATGATTTAACAAGGAATTTTCATGAGAAGCTTCACATTCTATGCCATACCCACGAGTTCATAGACACACTGTGGTGAGAACTGAAATTCTCCAAAGGATAAGTTTTCATGGAATCATAGAATGGTTCGGGTTGGAAGAGACCTTAAAGATCATTTTATTCCACTCCCCTGCAACAAGGAGGGAGACCTTCCACTAGACCAGGTTGCTCAATTCATATTTATTTCCCCCAGAGAAAAAATAGACTGACTCAAACAATTATTGCACATAGCAGAAGCGTGTTCGTCTTTCCAACACCACAAGCATCCCATCCTTTCTGGAGAGGGAGATGCACATGCTTGTACTTTTCTTCTGCTTATTACAAAATCAGAGCTGTAAACAAACTCCAGAGTCCTGCAACAGCAGCAAGATTATACTGTGTGTTCTCTGGGTGCACAGAAGGGTCCAGGTTCTGCTGTTGCATATATTTTTGTACGAACACAGAAATTAGAGATGGTAAAATCCTACAGAGCTCACTATTCCATCTTCCTGCAAAACCTCTCTAGGCTTTTCATTGTTTTTTCTCCCTTCAGTGTTCCATGGCAGTTTTCCTGAGGAAAATATTCTGTAGCCCAGTAACGTTCTCTATCAAAAAGCCATTTCTGTTTCATTGCCTACACGTTAATCTCTTCTTTTAATCTCATCATGTGTTTCCAAAATTTCTCAACTCTTTCTGCTGGTGGAATGAAGCTGCCCTTCTGTGTTAGAGTATTTTCAGACTCTAACTGTCCTTGTGGGTAATTTTTTTTCAAAGAAAGCAAGATTACCCACTTTGAGAAGCCTGTGTTGTGTGTTCCTGATGGGTTGCAGAGCTGCCTGTGTGGTGCAGATCTGGGAATTTCGTGGAGTCCTGGAGAGGATCTAGGCCCCATAGCCCTATTTATAAAAGTACTGGAATATTGAAAACTCATTCATTTCCTCCACAATTTGAATTTTTTTTTTTTTGCATTAATATATCAGTGCTTGGGTTTTTTCCAACTTTGTAATTTTTACCATGCAAATATTAGCTGACTAAATTTCACAACATCTTTGTAAAATCAAGTTTTGATCTGTTATTAAAAAATTGGAAAGACCAAGCTCTTGTCAGAGGCCAGGCAGGAAATTTGAGGGAGAGGTGGGGAAAAAGAAATCCAAGCTCTTTTCTTCCAGTGGTTTAACCACAGGAACATCCTTCTGTTTTGAAGGGTATATTTCTTCTATTAAAAGAATTAATAATAATAGTAAAAAAAAGGGACAAAGGCACACAGGACTGTCAGTTTTAGTGGAACTTAACCATCGTGGTTTTATGGTTTGGCAAATGGAGAACAAAATTACAACTCCAGTACTGAAAACTTCTAGAGACTACGCCTACAAATCACTTGACCAGGATCTCTTTGCTTCTTTTAACCTAAATAGGTTCTTTTCCTCCCATCTCAAAGGCATCCTGGAGAACACACATACTTTAGCCTTTAATAACAACATCAGAGAAATTCAGTGAGCAGTCTTTGGAAAGTTGAATCTGTGGCTGTTGCTGGACTGGCCACTCTTTACTCTATAAAGTCTGTTTTTTATATCACTAATGATATTTTTAAGGTAACTATGGCTTAAGAGCAGCAGAGAAAATAGCTACATCAAGCTGATTAATTAAAATATGTGGATATCACTCCATCTCTTCCCCAAAAGGGAGTTGTGATGCTTTGTACTGTTAACAGCAGTATTTTTACTGTTGAGTGGGATGTGTAGCAACCCCATCTACAAAGCCTCCTCTGAACTACACGGGCTTTGCCAGAACTGCTGCACAGGCAGAGTCCCTGGAGAAGGAGCTTCGATGGCAAATGAGGATTATTGTGCTTTACACCAACTCCCAGCAACGTAAATGATACAGGCAAACAAATCTGCTCTTTGAATTACTTGCCTCCATATGGAGGAGCAGGGGAGGCAGAGCTGTGTCACTCCAGGATGCGTGGACTGACACTGAGAAGTATCAGCCCTCGTGTTGAGCTCTTTCTGGGTGTCACACATGCCCTCTAAGCCTTTTCTTCTTTTTTTAGGAGCAAGAAATGATAATTTGTTTGGAGAAAGGAGATAGCTTGTCTTAGAGATACGATGTATGTTCTTGTCCAATTTCTGTCCTTTCCAGTTGCATCAGTTTAAATTTGCATTTGGAAAACCCACAAAATTTTTCCTTTAAACTCAATGACTCTTCAAGAGGTTTGGCAAAGTAAGCATTGAAAATAGCTGGTCCATGTGTCTGCATTTGTGTTTTGATCTACTATATGTTACACTAGACTGTTTTTAAAAGCATTTAATTGTTTTTAAAATTATGTTCTAATCTCAGAACCTTATTTCTGAACTAAGACACCCCAAGAGTGGTTATTTAACAGTACCAGGATATATAATGAGCTCTTTTCAGTAATATCAGCAGCTGTGCTACAACAACCTGTCACTTTAACTTGATCTAGTCTTGTTTTATCTGATAACTGTCCCCATTTGTGAAAACTCAGGCCATATTCGTGTTGATTTTTTTTTTTTCCCTTTCCAGAAACCGGGATATAAACCTGAGTGTGTGGATTTGTGTGGTGCTCGCATTGAGTGGACCTCAGAGAAATCCAGCAGAAAGAACGTCTTTCAGGTAAGAGGCAAAGCATTCCACTGCTCATTTCAGTCTGAACTCTGGGAAGAGGTAGGTTTTATTTCCTTGGTTTTAATAACTAGAGCCTGATTTAATACAGCATTTTTCTTACCAGTACAGGAGTGTAACACTTTATCCAGCATCATTTTACTATTTTTCTAAGAGAAGGATTTCTGATGACTGAGTCTCCTAAACACTTGAGAACCTGTTGATTTATTGATTAATGCTCTATATTCAATTTGTTTTTAAAACTTAGTAGGTAATTGCTTTGGGTTCAGGCCTAGAATCTTGACCTAGAGGACTTCCATAAACACAACTTCTTCAAACTGCTTATACAAGCACGGCTCCAACGCAGTGCGGTTACTCTGTTTATTTTTATTGCTGCTCAGGGTCCTCAGACGGTGATGACCCAGGTTCACTTCTGCTAGGGAAGGGGAGGATTTTAAAAGCTTGCCTCTGTCGGGGCCAGCAGAGAAGGACATGTATTTCTCACAGGACTATTCTTCATTGATGGAAAATAATATTATTTAATTCCTTCATCCAAATCCCATTGAATTGAAAAGGGAGGATCAAGGCCCAAGAAGATGAAAGGAGGGGAAAAGCATTACTGCAAGGTTAACATTCCAGGATCTAGGGGCTAAAATAGTTTATTGCAACATCTTCAGGTTTTGGACATAATCCAGCTCCCATGAATATCAGTAGAAAGGATTTGTTGTTTTTTTCTGTTTCACTAAATGTTGCATCAAGCCACATCAAAATATTATTCTCTATGAGCCGAGTTGTTTCCCAGAGTTCTAACATTTAAAATGTTTAACAATACAAGCAATAAAGGGGGGAGAGAGGCAGAAGGGAACATGTCAGGGTCAAGATCCTGTTAGTTACCAGAGTGTCCTTTGGCATCATCACCAATGAAACATGCTGGAGGAACCAACTGTGTCTGGGTCTGGGGTGGAAGAGAAAAAAAACCACTACACATTAAAAAACCCCTAAGGGCCTGTACGTGGCTTCTTGAAAAGAAACCTCTTTGGGTCAACTGGGTGTTACAGAGGCTTTTTCAAGGTTTATTTTTCTAGACATCTTTCTCAAGCACATGCAATATTTAGAAATATTCCTCTTTTCCAAGACAGCGAGAATTATGCTTCTATGCCCCCCACATCTTTCAGGTTGTCTTGAGACAACACTTGGGGCTTTGTCATTTCCTAGGTATTTTTAGAATAAATATTTTGGTTTTGCTGTCAATCTTCAGCTTTTTCACTTGGAATGTGATTAAGTATAACCTTAGCCTTCACTCCTGCAACCCCCTGAGCATGCTGACAGGTCTTCTGAGCTTCTAGGGTTTATTTCTCATTTTGCAGTAAGCAAAATTCCTGTTTGGAAATGCGTTTCGGAGCGGTGATTCATTGCAGCTAATACATTCCCAACGTAAAGACAAACGGAGCTCTGTTATTGATTTACCAAACTGGTGGCACGAAGGCTCTGCGATGCGTTTTCTTCTCACTTCTGTTCGTGTGAGGTGTAACTCCACTGAATCAGAATAATGTGAGAAAGGAAACTCATGCACTACTGCTTGAACCCATTAAAATGTGTCTTCATCAAGCCAATAAGTGAGTGGGAGAGACATTAAGAAGTAAAAGCATGGGAGGAAGGACATATGTTAAGACACATTTTGAAAAGGGATGGAGCATTGTTTAGACAGAGAGCTACAAGGAGATTGTGCCAGATGGTAAGAGCGAAAGAGGAGAAGGCTTTGGCACCAGTAGTGGTGACATTTTGGGAAAGGAAGGGACTGAACGAGACTGGTGCTACATGAGCAGATAGAGTGGGAAGGGGGCTGGAGAGGGAGCGAAGATTTGTGAGATAGTCTGGAGGGAATCCAAGGCGAGTTCGAAAGCGGAGAGGTCAGTTTGTACCTGGAAACTGAATATTTCAGGAAACGCTTCTTCTGATCTACTTATCCGTCATGGGTGGGGATAAAATTGATAATGTGTGTCTACTTATTCATAGGTTTGTTCAAATGAAAACAACATGGGTGACTTTCTTTAATCCTTTTTTTTTTTTTTTTTGCAATCTAAATATAGATGCATTGCTATTTGATTAAATACATTAGCTGCTTAACTCTGAAATGATCAGAAATAAGTATAATTATATCTTCAAAGCATGGCATCAAAACATAGTTGGCGTTTTGTTTCATTACTTTCTAATAAAACCTTTTTTTCTGATTCAAGCAGAGCAACGACTGCTTTGTGCTAATGTGTTGTATTAGAAGTAGGTGCAGAATTTTGAGTTTCATTTAGCCAGGGTGCTCAATTTGAGTTCATGAATTATAGATCATAAGTGGAAAATGACTATTGAAATTTTGGGTTGAAGAAAAAGAAGGAAATCTTGGATTTAAAATCTGAGCAGATGACAGCTAATGGATAGCAGCAAGGAGATGGAGCATAGGACTATCATAAAGAAAAACTAATTGGAAACATGATCGATGCAGGGAGGAAAAAAAAGAGAAAACTGGAAGTAAATGATATTCAGTCAGGAAGATTTGGGTTTCTGGTCTTGATCATGATGTTTTCAGCAGTGTTACTCCTCTCATTTTAATTGAGCTACTCCCTTTTTAACAGGATAAGTCTGATCTGTCTCACACTATCCAATTTTTGCATGCAATCTATTTCTGTTCTTGATGAACACATTATGTGGGGGTTTTTCTCCCTCAACTTTTCCTTAATAGTAACTGAAAATATGCACATCTCATAAAATATAACCTCCTGATTTCCTTTCCTTTATTTTATTGATGGTGTAGCTGGCACCAAGGAAAAGACCTGGTTAGAAACAGCTGCCCATGATGTGGGGAAAGGTAGCAGCTTGCAGTGAGACACGGTGCTGTTTGTTCTTGCTGCCTGAGTGATGTGATGCACTAGGTCTTCATCGAAGGAGTGCTGAATAAAAGAAGATTTATGTTCAAATCGCATGCTTTAAATATTTCTGCTAAGTGCTAGTTTGCTCTTTGGTGTTTAGCCTGAAATTTAAAGCACTGAGGATTAAAAGGATTACAACATAATCTTAAATAATCCTAAGTGTCATTTACAGAGAGATGGTTGTAATAACTAAATAAAACCATGTTAAGGGATGGCAGTGTTGTCAGTCAGCAACTGGAACAGAAACAGCACCTATGTCACTCTGTCGTTCTCCTCTTGCCTTTTTTTGGCTTAGTTTGATATTAGGTAGGTGTGTTTTGATGTGGGTTATCAAAAAAGAAAATAACTTCATGGGCTGCTTTTCAGTCAGTACTGATACAGCTGTTGAAACACCAGTAACTAGGATAATTTGCAGATTTTTTCCCAATACTCCATATTTTCTAGTTCTAGTAAACTTTTCAACTGGATCTTATTCTTTCCCCTGTTTTACTCAACCTCTACTCTAAGTCAAAGAGCCTTTTAATTTCAAATTCAGCCCAAACTCCATGGAAGATGTGCTCTTGACCTCTGGATTTTTAATTCTGGGGGTTCATTAGCACGAAGTCCTGTGGTTGTACACTGTTTCCTTGAAGAGGTTTTGGGAGATTTCTCTCAGATAATTCAAAAAGAAAAATAGGAGAGAGGTGAAAACTACAAAAAAGGTCGCGAGCAGCATATTTATGAATCGGTGAAGCTGCTTTTTTCTCTTAATAGCACCATTCATTTAACTAACAGGCATTTTTCGGTTTCTTTAGTCATAATTTTACCCTGTTCACCAAGTTCACTTTTAGGAAGATTTCATATGAGGAATTTCTGAAGTTCTATGGCTGGGCTCCTGCCACAGATCTGGTGTGATACCGTTTTTTGTTTCAATGCACTGCAGCTGTAAGGGGTTACTCAATCACACACAGCTAAGAACTGTAAGTGTATTTTACAAATAGAGAAAGCTGTGTAAGACCTATAGTATTTCAACAGCAAGACAGCTGAAAGTACAACTGCACCTATGTGTAACACGAAAGAATTTATCTTGCAGCTGTTTCATATATAATAACATTTATGGCGCTGATCCTGGGTAACTCCCTTGTCCTTGAAGCTCTCCAGCTTTGTGCAGGCGCATAATCTGAATGATAAGCTATTTTGTTCTACATACTGTAGGATCAGGATAGTATCTGGATGCCTCCCAGGAATGGTTTAAGTCACCATTTTTTGCCATGGGAGGGATCATTTTTGTTTCCACGATCTCTCTAGAGGGAGCGCTGAGAGCGTGATGTGGAGGGGCTTGGGTTGGGATTGGTGTTTGGGTTTCTTTGTGTGTTTTTAAATATAAACACTGCACAGAGGAGCAAAACCTAAAAAAGCCACCTTGCAGTCTTACGGTGGTCCTTATCAGCAGCAGGAGCATGTTCCCACCCAAAACCTATCCCAGAGTTAGTCCCATTTCCTGAGCCTGAGAGGGCTCTTGCTTTCAGCTCCTAGTCGTGCAGGAACCTTTGCTGGCTTTGAATTTCCAATGCATTAGATGGAACTCCTGTGATCTTAAAGCACCATCTTGTCCACTTCTGGACCTCACTGCTGTGACTGGGGTTTAATTTCTATCCCAGAGACCTGAATATGTTACTGCTTAATTAAAAGCCTTGACCACATTAGGTGGTGTCAGGAAGAGGTTCTTTAACTAACAAAATTATAATTAATTTTTTTTAAAAAAGGCCCAAGAAATGGTCATCATCATCATCTTCAAAAGAAGCATTGCCAGCAATTTGAGGGAGGTGAGACCCCATTTTGAGCACCTGGAGTGCCAGAACAAGGAAATGGTTTCCCACTGCCAGAGTGTAGGGATAGATGGGATACTGGGAAGGAATTCCTGGCTGGGAGGGTGGTGAGGCCCTGGCACAGGTTGTCCAGAGAAGCTGTGGATGCCCCTGGATCCTTGGAAGAGTCCAAGGCCAGGTTGGATGGGGCTTGGGGTGGAAGGTGTCCTTGCCCATGGAATGAGATCTATTAAGGTCCCTTCCAATCAAAACCATTATGTGATTTTTACATAAATGCTCTCTTTTTATTGCTCTAAGTGACAGATCTTGAACACAACAATGTGGAACAGCCTCACAATTGTGTTTCTAGTTCTCTCTTCTAACCGTCTTGTTAATGACCTTACTGGCAAAGCTCCTGCCAAAATATTCAGTAAAACCTAATTAATGAATGCAGAAAATCTTCTGAATTCTCAATATATCTACTTTTGTAACCTAAATCCAACAAAACCCATGAATGCATTTTTTTTCATGTATTCAGTTATCTTTTTTTCTTAATTTCTTTCATTTTGAATGTCACATAAGATTTAATGTATTTTTTGGTGATCAAAACAGAAAAGTAAGAGTGAGAGTACATAGTGTAAGAAAAAAAACCAGCCTTGAGAAAAGTTTTGCAGGAAGCAGAAAATTGCACACTATATGCGTTTTAAATGCTCTACAATTGAGGCGTCACTTTGGCTTCTAAAGACTTTAATATGATACTTTAAAGTGATGAGGAGGAGAGACCTTTAGAGATCCTTGGTAATTTTGTTTTTTGTTATTTATTTTTTGTGTGTATGGAAAAGGCAGATTTAACTGTAACCACTTCACCTGTGTTGGCAGTAGCTTCTCTTGAGACCCAAAGGAGGTGTTGAGGGGTTCCAGTTAGTAAAGAGCAGAAAAAACAGCCCAGAAAGGAAAAGATCCTTATCTAATTGAAATTAAGCAAGACCCTGGTAACTGGAGCACTCTGGAATAAGCAGTTCCACCCTTGTTTCAGAAGTGTTGGGTGAGAAATGGTCGGGCTCCGACCTCCTCTCACCAGTGTCTCGCTCTCCAATCCGATATTACTCACGTTAGCCCAAAAGACAGTATATGGAAAATGACCTGGAATTCAGACTGCCCAGTAATCACAGACACAGAAATTCTTGATGTGATTCATGTTCTAAGGAATATCAGGTAATAAAACCAGTTTCCCCAAAAAAAAGTGGTGGAAAGAGAGACAGATGTCATTACCCCTGTGACGCAAGCAAAGTTTTACACTTAAGGACAGGAACATACAAACTGTAAGGCCTTGGACTTCGTACGTGTAAGACACCTTAAAAGAAATGAAAAAAACTTTTCTATAATACACAGCTAATATTTCAGTATTTTGATATTTCGATATTTGAGCTATAATCAATTTGGAAATAGACAAGCAATCAGCAGGAAGGCACTCGACTGACAGCAGTGTGCATTTAAAAAGTTTGGGAAACTGAGTCTTCAACATCTGTAACAGAATTTCAAGGAATTTCTCTATCAATTTAACCTCTGTAATGGAATTTCAAGAATTTCAAGGAACAGCAACTTTATTCATAAAAAGGACAAACCAAGCAATTAAGGTAGAGGTGCCACAAAGTTATGGTTAATCTGTTTCTCTCACTTTCTGTAGTTTCTGAGTCTGTTTTGGGGTAACACAACCCCCTCAGTCATGTCAGAAAGACCTTGTGCATTTTGTGGCTAGAGAATCAGAACATTAGTATTTTGTTATTTTTTATTATTTAAAAAAAAAAAAAAAAGAAAGAAAAATTTTAATTACCCCTGTTTTAATGATGTGAAAATGTTGTTACTTTTCAGCAATAGTGAGGTCCACTCCTGATAAGCAATAGTTTGTTAACTTGGCTTCTTGAAATAAGATTCAGAATTCTCAACAGGACTTTGGCTGATTTGTAGCTAAATGTATGGAGGTCTTGGAAAGGCTTGGAAAGCCTGGCTGGAGCAGAGCACCCTGAGCAGGGGGCTGTGGTGCTGCTGCCTCTGGCACTGCACATCACCTCTGTGTGGTACCCACTGCATGCCATGGTCTGGGGTCTCCCTAAATGCTGGAGAGCTCCAAAATCCGATTGAAAAAACAATCCTAAATTTTCCATGAGACCAGGCTGATTTAAAAAACTCACAGTCCGTATTCCCCCAATCTGTCATTATGTGTACGTAGAGGTCTGTCTGCTAAAAGTGATTATTATAATAGCTCACCACGCGTTTTAAGAGCCCCTCTTTTGGCAAATCCAAGTGCTGATACGTGAGTGCCTGTGATAGGTACGAGTGTCTGTGTGTGCTCGTACACATGTGCTTCTCGAGAAATTATCTGAATCACTTAGCCTGTGACAGCCACGCTGCAGCTTTCACAAGTGCAGATGTTATTTGTCCATCAGAAAAGAAAATATTTATTTCGAGCCACAGGCATTTTCTGTGCTGCAGAAATAAAAGATAGCAGCAGTTAATGCTTAATGTGCGTGTGACATAATTTTGTCAGGGACAGAAGCACGGCTGAGCACAAGGACCTGGACAAATCTGTGAGAGATGAGGAAGCACCTTGTGGCTTGGAAAACGCCGGTCCCACACGAGAAAGCAACCCGGGCAGCGTGACAGAGGAGCAGCTTATTTTTCCCATTGTTTTTTTGGCCGAATTCGCTGAGGGCTGTGCATTTGGGGAGGGGAGGGGTGCGGTATTATTTTGTTCCGCAGCTGAAGGAGCGAGCGGCGCTTTGCAGCTCCCGCATGCGAAACGGGCTGCAGCCTCCGTTGCATTATTCATAAACATATTGCTGCCATCTCGTGGGCAGCGCACGGGCGGGCAGGGACGGGCAGGGATGCGGGAAGGGATGAGGGAAGGGA
>VWZT01005052.1:294-19381 GCA_013397055.1 Pachycephala philippinensis
CAATTCTATGGGAGTGCTGCGCTCTCCAAGGAATGCCTTTGTCAGTGTCAGTGTCCCTGGAGCTCTGGACTTTGTGGTTTTCTGAACCCTAACCCTAAGCAGAACCCTAACCTGAACCTTTACCCAAGGAGGAGTCGGAGATTAGACACTGCGTGGCAGCGACTCTCAGTCTTAAAAAAGGGCAGGGACCGATTATATGGCAGTGCTGTGCTCCCCAAGGGATGCCTTTGGCAGTGTGACAGTCCTTGAAGTTCTGGGTTATTTGGTTTTCTGAACCCTAACCCTGGACGTAACCCTAACCCTGGATGTAACCCTAACCTTAACCCTAACCCTTGGAAGAGCCTGAAATAAGGGATGAAGCTGAGGCAAGTCCATAAGATAAAGAACAGCAAGCATCCAGTTTATGGCAGTGCCGCTATTCCCAGGCAATGCCTTTGAAATTTTCAGTGTCCCTGGAGCTCTGGGCTTTGTGTTTTTCTGAACCCTAACCTTCGGCAGAACCCTAACCCGAACCCTTACNCCCTAACCCGAACCCTTACCCAAGGTGCAGCCAGAGATAAGACCCTGGGCTGCACCGACTCCCAATCAGGAAAAAGGGCAGGGACCAATTTATGGCAGTGCTGTGCTCCCCAAGGGATGCCTTTGGCGGTGTCACAGTCCTTGAAGTTCTGGGTTGTTTGGTTTTCTGAACCTTAACCCTGCGCCTAACCCTACGGTTAACCCTAACCCTAGGAAGAGTCTGAAAAGTGGAAGCCTTCCTTCCCACTGCCAACGTCNTTCGTTCGTTCTGCCGCTTTCCTGCCGTGGAGCGCTTTCCTTCTGCCGGACGCGGACAACCGGCTACACCGCGCACAGAGCGCCTTCTGCCGCAGGCGAAGCATTCAGCGCCGGGCGGCATAGCTCCGTGCCGGTAGCTGGGCTTCTGTTGCGTGCAGAGCACAGAAGGCGAAGAACGAATGTGCAGAGCATCGGGCTTGCGTGCTCTGTGTACCGAATTTCAAAAGTGCAGCCACAGGCTGCTTCACAGTTACATTCAGCCGAGAATGCTCTTGCTGCCATGTTCTGCCTAGCTGCTCTCTACTACATATGGATAGTCCCAATGTACTACACTGACTATAAAAGTAGAGGAAAATTTTATGGTATGTGTAGTATTTTGTAACCATTTCACATAGTCAAAGTCCATGACCAGCCGTGATTTTCTGCTCTGAAAATTGGGGAATAGTCACTTCCGGTAATTTCTAGTGCCTTGCCTTTCTCACCTGCGTTGAATGTGGCTTTTTGTTGTGACTTCTCATAGCTTGTAGCATTATAGGCAGCAATATGAGAATGCCTTTTTCCTTTGAATTAGAATGTTTATTATCTGAAAACAGATCATTGTCATTATGTATTTCTACTTTGCAATAATTGATAAAACCAGAGAGGAATAGTTGGAGAATCTTTCAATCTCTCACAGTATTTTTAAGATGTCTTGTTACTTGAATGTGCTCCAAGTCTGTGCTATTTCCATTGTTGTAATCTCCTTTTTGAAGGACTGGAAATCCAGCCCTGCCTTTGTAAGCTTCCTTGGAATACAGCTGATCAATAGCTTTGATTTGTGGGGTTTTGCTAATGGAGCTCAGTACCTGTTTCCCTAACCTGAGGGCATCTTCTCTGATCAGTTGCTTTTTCCTTCCATGCAGAATAAAGATTACCAGCCAGTGGAGGATTAGCAGAGAGAGCAAGATTATGAATTCCCTGGAGGCTGTTGGGGAGTTCAGGATGCACACCCAGCCAGTGGGGCTAATATGCCTGGGAAGGTGTATTTTTACTGTAGCAGTAACTGAAGACCCAAGACAGGATCTGAAGGATTTTTTTAGTGTTGCTTGCAAAAGTTGCTACAACTTTCACAGTAAAAAAACCCCAAACCCTTATTATCTACTCCAGATTTACTTTGATTTTTATGTATGGTTTTCAGCTGGAATTTGCCTTTGTATTGTAAGTAATGTTTCTCCTCTTTGTGGCATATGTGGCATATGAAGAGATAAACAGATGGGAGTTGATCACTGGACTAGGAGCTCACATTGGTTTAGGGCTTATCAGTAGGCTGGCTGTTCTGTCAGTAGTCCCAGGGAAAATATGTCAGTTTTCACACAGGCAAGTTGGGAAAACACAGTAATAAATGGCATTTGGGTAAACACAAGAACAGCAGAGAGCAGCAGGACACTTCATTAGCAGCAACTCGTTGAGAAACAGCCTTTACCTTGTTTGGATTCCTCCATTCCAACTTGTGTCTGCAGGAGCCCCATGCTCAGAACCAGTGAGGTATTAACAGCACAAATTTCACTTGATATCCCAGTGATAAGCCCAACACCACTGACCTTTGTAAACACAGGGGTTTGTACTGGCTGGGATATCCAGACAACACTGCTGATGTGTGTCTCAAGAGTGTACCCTGCCAACAAAAATTCTATCCTCAAACTCACAGAATTTCAGATAAATCGCTAATATCTGGCTCATTTCCTACTCTCCTCAGAGTTCATTTCCCTGCTCCAGCCATTCCATTTATATAACATAGATGTTGAAAGCACACTGTATCATTCTGTACATCCTTAGCTGGAATGCCAATTCCATAAATTTTCCTATGGCTACATAATTAAGCCTGTACACTTGATGGAAGATGCAAGAGAAGAGGGAATAGTCTCTGCACATTCTTGTCCCTTTTTTTGTGGCTCCCACTCCATCATAGACAGAAAAACTGCATCCTACTTTCCTCAGTCATAAGCAATGCTAACTGTGGCACATTTTGAAGAAGTTAATACAACGGTTTCTCCAGCTACAAGCTTTGAGATGGTTTCTGCAAAGAAAACAAAACCTTAATCCCAAGATATGCAATCACCATTTGCTTTATGACAGCCCTCAGCACTGTTTATTACTTGTTACTCCATGACTCCAGAAAAATCTGTATTACAGTAGATAGAGAAGATAATTTCCTGTTGTTACTGTGTGACAATATTTGTATTAATGTTGTGCCACAATCCGAAGACAACTCAGCTCACAGCCAGGGATCAGAGCCTGTTATATATTTTCCACCTTGCCTTTGACAAGGAGCTGCTGGGAAGGTTTCAGCTGAAAACAAGCACTTGCTTCAGGCTAAGTTTTGTAGATTTTCTGTATTGCTACATCAAAAATCTCCTTGCAAAGCAGGACTTCTCAGTTCTGACACATTTGTCAGCGTGCCTGACAAATTATATCACCTAAAATGGAAGGGAAGGAAGGATATTTAAATCATTTGGAAAGACCAATAGTCCTTAGCAAAACTTACTTGCATCAAAGCACAGTCTTGGGAATCAGCGAGTACCAGCGGCTCTGCTTTCTCAATAAAGTGTTTATTGGAGACAAGGACAACCCCAGAAAACCCTACCCAGAAACATAGACTAGAAAAAAAGACCTTCTTTTGTCCCATTAGCCCTGTCTTGACGTGTATAAACTTTTTTGCCCTTTTGTACTGTCACATGTTAGTTACACAGGATCTGTTACCATCAACACCATATTTTCCATTCATATGAGCAATCTGTGGCTCATTTCAATCTCTAAACAAGAGGTTATCTCATTGGCACGGCCTGAATCACTGTCAGAGGAAGGGTTAACCCTTGGGATCATGTGGCTGTCATGGTATCATGGACAGACCTCTGAATACCATTTCTCCTGTCCAATGAATGCTGGCTAAAGGTGGTGTAAGCGCACAACATCCCAGGCATGTTGGCTCCCTCCACAGGCAAGAAGGATAACCAACACTCTCCCGGGCTTAAGGTGTCCCACACCTCTTAAAAGGTGAACCACTCTCCTCTGGTGTTTCTCACCCAGGAGACTGGATGATTAATTGTCCACACGGTGCAATGGGTGATGCTGTATGAGAAGCACCCTTGCTCCCTGACCGCCCTGCAGGCCACGCTGAGATGGTTTGGGACAACTAACATTTGGCTGTCCTCTCTGCTTCTCAGAGGCCCTAATTCAGGTGGGCTCCTATTAGTTCGCATGTGAATTAAAGGTACAGAGCAACGGTCCATGTCCTGCCTTATCTGAACCACTGGCATTAGGGGGGTCTTGGATCAGGTTGCATTTTCCCCTTGAGGAATACTGTGGGACTCATTTGCCTGGATATGCAAAGGCTTTGTATGGCCTCCCATCACAGCTTCAGGCTACTGCTCCCAAGAATCCTCTCCAAACCTAGTGCACCTGAAAAATTCAACCCCTCCAGGGATCCTAAACTTTTACATAATCTTGGCTGCATTTTGTAATTTCTCCTGTCTAAGCACATCTTAGAAATACACTGCTACTTATTCTTTTGTAAAGGGAAATCAGTGGAAGAGCAAAGACTAATTTCCACCTCCAGGTATTGGAACAAAACCGCTCAGGTTAAGCCTTCTCTCAAGCCTTCCTCTAAGGCATTTTAAACCCAGAAGGTACCACCATGGACATAATTCAACAGTTTGCCCTTCAGTGGTGGGGAAATCCCTGCAGGGTATTTTTCATCTAACAAAACTAAATCCCTGGCTAACATGTTATGTGTTTCTCAACTTCAGCAGACTGGACGATTAGTTATCCACACAGAGCAATAGGGAATGCTCTTTGAGAAGCATCCTTGCTGCCTGACCACCTCCCAGGCCACATTAAGCTCATTTGGGACACCTCATGTTTGGCTTTCCTCTCTGGTACTTGGAAACCCTAATTCGGGTGAGTTAGCTTTTATGGTTTTTTTGGAACAAACCACCAACAAGACCTCTGATAGAGAAGAAATCAGATTTTCAAGAAAAAATCTTTATTACTATGTTTAAGAAAGGATTTTGTAGTTTCAGCTCAACAGCCTCTAGGCTTTTACTGACAGTCCCTAATGCACAAGACTGGAGGCTCGTGTGTTCAGTGAAATGATGCTTTCTTGTGTTAATACTGAAAATAAACTATGACACCACTTTGAATCACTGGGTGTCCTTAGGAGCTTCAAATGGTTCAGCGCAGATTAGGAGCAGCAAAGGAGACCAGCCGCAGAGCACATCAAGAATGATCCATGTGACAAAGCAGCAAGTGTCTGAGAAAGTTCTATAAAGTGTTCTATGGCTGGCACTCGGGTTTCATGGCAGCAAATTGGTTGTTCAGTGTTGTAGGAACACAAAAAAAGTTCAAGAGAAGGGATAGCCAGGAGAAAACATGCTTCCTTTGTCTTCCCCCAGGTTCATGTGCTAAGCATGATGCCATATGGTCTGGAATATCCCTTGGGTCAGTTTACCTGGCTGTGTCCCCTCCCAAATCCTTGTGTACCCCCAGGATCCTTGCTGGCAGGGGAGTACAAGAAGCAGAAAAGGCCTTGATGTTGTCCAAGCCCCGCGCAGCAGAAACTAAAACATCCCTGGGTTATCAACAGTGTGTTCAGCACAAATCCAAAACACAGTCCCATACCTGCTACTGTGGAGAAAATTGACTCTACCCCAGCCAAAACCAGCACACACGGACAAGGCAGCTTGCACATTTCGAAGAAATTAAAGCCCTTAATTAGCCATGCACAGAAACTAATTGCGACATAGGACAGTTAGGAGATATGAAAGCAAAGCTTAATTGAGCCGAACCAAAAGCCTGTGATAGGTTAGGTTCAAAACCCCAGAATTCAGCACAGCCTGTTTTACCCAGCTTGTTATCACTGTGTATCTTAGATGTGTCTATGGCACAAAACCCTTTGCAGCACAGACACTGCGGAAAACATCGGTCTGAAATGGAAATCTGCATTTTGCCACCTGACTGTCACAAGGCAAAACCAAAAGTAAGTGCCCTGCAGTGAGGGTTGGCACAGCTTCTTCTCTTGCTCTTCTGCTCACGTGTCCCACAGCAGCCACTGTCTGATGGACAAAAGGTGCCAGAGCAGCTTGCTGGGTCCTTGCAGTGGAAAATTCCACTGTGGGGACTCAGCTGCTCATTAAGGGAAACTACCCAGTTTCATCCTCACAGGTGTGGAGATGCAGTGCCTCTCCAGGTCACCATGCACAGCAGCCATTTCCAGGACGCAAAAAAACCAACTGCATGGAAAACATGAATAAAACATATCCCATGCAAGGCAATAAAGAAAAGCCTTTATCACAAGCTGAAACAATACCGCACCTTTGATTAAGACATGCCCCAAAACAACTAAAAAGTTTAAAAAGTAACTTTTTAACAGGACATAGCCCAGAGAATATTTTAGGTACTAAAACTGATGCCATTTTTACAGTTACCGAGGTATCCTGACAGGATATTTTCACTTGGGTTTCCTAACTCACTTCTGCTGCACATGCTTTATCTTTGTGATCCAATTTCATTCGGAGATTTCTCACTTGCTCAGAATCAGGCCCATGTCAGCATATTTCTGTGGAAGTACTATCAAAGCATGCCCCCTTTTCCTGCAACACCAGATTTCAGAAGTATAGTTCTGCTAACACAGATTGGGGTCTCCTTCCCAGGGACTCCCTGTTAGAAACAATCGCTGTTGCTCTTGCACATCTGTAGCACTTTGGAACATCTTTACAGCCCCATGGCTGTTACACTGGAAGATGGGGCACACTGAGCTGCCAGGGTTGTGACTCTAACCCATCCAGGATCCTGTCCCAGCCACATGAAAGACACAGGACAGGTTTATAACTGTACCTAGTGCACAAAACAGTTGGTGAACACCCAAAACTAACAACCTAGTTATATTTGCTGTGAGGCAGAATTAGTGTTTCATTTCTGAAGCCCTTAAAATGGGAGGCAACAGATTCCCTTCCCACGTACTGCATCTTGCAGAACTTGCAGAAATCCTAAGCTAGCTTCATGGTGCTCTTGGGAAAATCAATCCAGCTAAGTACAAAGGGCTTCCCACCAAGATGGAATATATTTCATTTTGTGAGAATGCAGTGGTTTGTTCTAGGCCCAGCAGCTTAAGAATTGATTGCAGGTACTGGTGAGAAAGAACAGCCAACCATTTGCACAGACTCTCTCATATTTTAGCACAAGCTAATACCACAATCAGTGCTGATAGCAGCCAGAAGCAATTGCAAAATGTCAACCATGGAAGAAAATGCCTGACACCTCTGCAAGTGTGGGAAGCAAGAAGCTTCGAGGGGCACATGGAACATCTTTAACCATCTTCTCCCTTAACGATCAGAATTGTTTTAGACCCTCAGGAGCAGGTAGCAGCTGGCTGGTATCTGTCTCCTAGTCAGACACTTGAACAAAAATAAGTCACCAGTAATGAGCTCATTGCTTTCTTTGCAGCTCCCCCAACATGCATAAACACACCTGAACACCCCCAACGCCTGCTGTCAGCACCAGTGGTTTTGTAAGAAACCCTTTGATACAAGAGAGTTTTCTGCCATACCTCCTCTTCCTACCAGCTGCAGCTTCCAGTAGGATCCCAGTAGGATTCCTCTGCACAGGCTGGTGCATGCAGCAGCTGGGCAATGAGATTAATGGTCACAAGGCAACAAAAGTGAGATCAGGGTAAAACCAGACCCGTTCTTGGGCAGAGAGAAGAGGAACAACTGGCTATGAAATTGAATGCCTGCACAACAGGACAATTGAATTGTCAGTTATTCTTTTTTCAATTAAAAATTATACAAGAGTCCATTGGGATGAAGTATTACAACTGATAATCCAATCTGTGTCCTTTAGAGGTCTTTTACCCATCTGTCTCCCAAAGGCTGTCCACATTCATGCCAGGAGGCAGTGTGCTGATGGGATTTCATGATCAGCATCAGTCTGTAAATCATGTTCAGAACCAGCCGAATGTCTCTGCCCCTTAAAACTGCTACAAATCTGTTAGACTGTACACATCATGGATCTATATATACATTTAGGTAAAATATATAACACAGCTGCTAGGCAGTTTATTTTCACCAGTGGAAAGACTATATTTCAAGAGAGTGGTGAAATATCAAGTGAATTATGGGGTTTGTCTTCTTACTTGTAAAAATAAATTGTATATTCTATAATCTGAACCAGAGTAGGTTTTAATTATGCACTGTTTTGCTTTGATTTACTAGGCAGGTTATCTAGAGGCCAAAACACTAGCAGATATATTGTAGTAAGTCTGGAATGACTTAAAGGGCAAACATTAGACTGAGTCGTTCATTTTCAACAAGCTACCATAGGTTTTTTTGCTAAGCTTTCTTTCATCTTTTGCCTCCAAGCTTAACTCTTTCATGGATTAGTGTAATTTCATTTCTGCTTTATATTTTGATTGTTAATTATCAACCCTGTTGGTTCTGCATACAGTTTATGCCCATAGGGTTCTGGAGAAATAGATGTAATTCGAACTTGTCTATGCAGGACTTTTAGCTAATTGACTGCTTTTTCTTGTGGAGGGCTGAGTCTGGAAAGAAAAGCCATATGGTTCAGTGAAATGTGTGCGGGGCACAATGGGAGATGCTCACTGAAGTCTCACGTTACTGGTAGCAACACTGATGTCTAATCTTCCTAGACATGTGATACTCCAGAGATTTTACCCTCCAGTTTTTGTATCATGCTGGAATTTCATGTTCAAATCAAATGCCAGAAGTTTCTGCAGAGCAGGATGGGTATTGAGTTGGACAAGCATTTCTTATCAGTGGGCTGAGTGCTTGTGGTCAGTGATGAACAATTGCCTTTGACGTTCTCCTGCATGCTAGTCATGGATTCTGACAGCACATTGAGAGATGCTGTCAGTAGAATTTCAGTGTTACAGTAACGTGTCAACCTTTAAAATGGCAATGGAAATGGTTAGTTTGGGTTAGTAAAGATAAGAGCTGAGAAATGCTGAATGTAAGAACGACCTGTTAGCATCCCCAATCTGGACATCGAATCTAGTAGATTTGATGAAGTCCATTAAATGCAAGGGCTGAAAAATTGATATTAGACCAGAATCTCTGTGTAAAGAATCCAGGAACTTTACCTAGTGTGAAGTAAAACAACATGGGGATGGTTTGGGCTGCCATTGTCTTGGAAGGTTTTTTGACAGCACATGTTTCAAATAAAAGCTGTTATGTGAAAACAAGGAGATGCTAACCTTCACTAGAAAGCATTCTAGACAAAATGTTGCATCAATAACTGGGTAGCAGTGGTTCAAAAGGGACACTGCAGACAGACCAACTGTCCAAAACTAGTGAGCACTGATACTGTGCTGGAAGAATGACTGCTGTTTTCATATCAAATGATGCTCTAGCCTGACCCTGCTTCCTTCTGGGATCTTAAATATTTTTAGCCTGTTTGATGCCTCAGATAACTCAGCTGTAAAACGGACATATGGGCCTTCAACTTGTGTACTGGAAAGTGGTTTCTTGACATGTGATCAGGTGCTGCAAAGCAAGCTGGTATTTGTCAGTGAGCAGTGGAACTGGGTTTGTTAACTTGGATTTGTAATATTAGTTACCCGAGTTAGATTTTTGAGTTGCTTTTTGACTTTTCTTAGATCAGGACAAAGTTTATAAAAAGGCATCAGGTCTATCTGAAGAATTATGTAAGTAGAAAGCCAATTGCTCAGGAGTAGTGCTCTGTACCCTACGTGCTCCCAAAAGGTTTAGTGCCCATTACTAGTCCCTTGCAGCAGTGGAACAGAACAACATCTGCCTCACACCAGACCCATGACTGTGGTTTCTAATTTAAGTCAGGGAAGAAAATTTGGCCCTACTCCTCAAATAGCCCTTTTCTATTTCACAGTCAAATATCCCCATTTTAAAGAAATTCCATAACCAGCACAATTGGGTGGAACTCTTTATTCACCCACTTTGCCTAACAGTAAATGCTGAATGTATGTACTGACTCTGCTATAAACATAACCAGAGCCTGCTCTGACCAGCCCAAAGCAAAGACCATGTTTTTTTCATTTATTCCTGTAGCTATCATGCACTGGCTAGGTTGTGGATGAATTACTAAAATTCTTTGCAGAGCTAGAGCTGAACTTGATTATTTTTTAGCAGTAAGTTTTTAATTACCTTGTCACTTACATACCCCAAATTTGCCCACAGGCTTCAGTAAGTCTGTGCATTGCAGTACAGCTACTGAATGTAGCACAACGCCGTTGGCGTGCTTTATCTTGTGGGTCTGTCAGAGGGGTTTTTATTCTTTGTATTAATATCAAGTTATTGTATGTGGAACCTCAGAAGCATGCATCTTTAACATTTTTCTCTTGTTAAAAAGAAATCTGTTAGAGAGAAAATTCTACCAGCTGAGAAACACTTTTAACCATCAAGACACAATGTTCACTGGCTCTTAGTGTCATGGGAGCTTCCTAGATTTTTTTATTTTGCTGTTGTGGTGGATGTTTGCTGTTAGAACCACGTGATTAACTGCTGTTTAGGCAAATTATAGACAGATATAGAAGGAATGGTTGCACTTCTCAGAAAAGGAGGAAATAGCAACAGGGTAGCTAGTTAAAGTGGTGATGTCAAGTAAAAGGGAGGTGAAAGGTACTTCCCTGTGAAAGGTACTGAAAGCTGAAGTATAAAGAAATATTTATGGAAAATAGGAGGAGAGAAATACAGACTTGTGCTGCATTTGCCTTCTGCCTGGTGACTAAAAAATTAGCTGCAGTTGTCTGTGTAATACTACCCTGGCTGTGGCCTGACAATCACCATTTGTTCCCTGGCAATCTATTTCTCTCACAGAATTTCTCCTCCTGGAGTAAATCTGAGAGAATATTCATATCTGTCTGTATCATACATTTATTTTCTTGCTGTAGACAAGTATCTAAGGCAAACCTGTAGCCAGTGTCCAAGCACAACAGTTAAACAGGAAGAAGCAGAGAGTCACTCTGTAGAGAGAGCCATCTTGGAAAGAAGCAGTCTATTTTTAACTTGTATACACCTCAGCAGTGCGTAGGAGGCTGCAATTTGCACTTCCTTTATTGCTCCACGGGACTGTACCCACTCCATTTTCCTGGACATAATTGTATACAATACAAAAAAAAAAGTGTAAGATTTTCATACCAAATGACATTACTTGAGTGAGATTTTGCACTTGCTTAACTTTAAAGGTCAGTGAAATTTCTCCGGGTCATAGCAGAATCAGATGCTCCACATTGCTCTTGGCCTGAGACTAAATATGAGAGAATAAACCAGACAGTGAGCACAAAGGGTAATTCTGTGCTTCTGGAAAAACTCTGTGTATTGATGGAATTTGGGAGGTCAGGTGGCATGATTGCATCTGTTTCTTTCAGATTTGAAATCAAGGAATCCATAAGTTGAAGGAAATGAAAGTATTTTGCCTGCTCATCAAGACCTAGGTTTCAAATTTGCATATTCAAATGTAGCCATTGAAATGCTCCATTTTGTGGTCATGGTTTCAGAGACTGAAATATTTAACATCTGTTAACACGAATACAACTTAAGCATTTGCACAGCTGGGGATCATGCCATATATGAAACTTGGGTGTAACCTTGAAGAGAAGAAAGCAGATAATTTCCACTTAGCTGCATGAAAAAGAAGTCCTGTTTTCAAGACTTGTAGTGTTTTTCTAACTAAGTGTTGTTAGGTTGTTGGATGTGTGGCTGCTCCTAGTACCCTTTTATAAAAGACTTATATCCTACCAAATACTCCTATTAACCTTCATTTGATGGAATAAAGTTTAAAAACCTGTATTACAAAGATTGATATCTGTGTAGGCTGGTTGATTCATGTTCTGGTTTACTTGAGCACTGTTGAATAATAGAAATGTGGTGTTACTTGTGACTTATCTGAATAGGATTATCAGGGTTTTCCAGCAATTACTTCCAGCTGTTTCAAAGATGAGAAATGGAAAGCTGTGGAGAAGGGCTGGATGTAGATATGCAAACTCTTCAGACCCTGCGTAATAAATACTGAGTGTGAATGTAAACAGTGCTGCTTTGAGGGTATGTAACAAGGATTTTGGGGATGGTGCTGTGTGGCAAATATACTGAGTACAGGCACGGAAAAGATTAATTATAATTGTAAAAGTAGCAATAGCAGTATCAGGAAAAAAAATAGTTGTAACATTTCCTATTAGTGAGATTTCCTGACTATTTGGTAATGTATGATAGAATGACACAAAGAATCCAATTTCTCATTTGCTGCTACAATTCCTGAGGGTAGAAAAGTGAATTTTTTTTTTTTTTTTTGCAAGTAATACTTTCATATCTAAAGGAATACATTGAGCTGGGTGCTTCAGTGAGGCCCAGTTTCGATCCCTGACAGATGGGAAACAAACCATAGATACTACCAGAAATGAAATTAAGTGAAGTGAAAATGAGCACCACTTAAACAATCAGGCACTGCATCTTAAGAAACTGTAGAGGGGAGTCCAAGGACTGTGCACTCTCCTGTGTCATGGTTTTTTGTTATGCAAGAGTTAGAGTTGTGTAGTCCCAACCTGACTGCTGCTGGGGCCCCTGGAGGCAGGGAGCAGAGTTATTCTAGCTGAGCATCTGCTACATAGCTGAAGCAGTGAAGAAAAGGTGCTGTTCATGCATTTGCTGCTATAGATTATTATTGATTTAGCAGCATCCAGTGCCTCAATAACTCAGTGACATGAAACAGGTAAATTAATGACACCTTATTTACAGGCACATCGTGCTGTGACGCCTTTGCCAGTGGCCAAATGCAAATCATCCCTGGTCTTTTAGCTCCTTCAAAAGCTGGGCAAGTAATTTTCTCAATCTCCTGATTATCCGAGGAAATTTTCCAGAGCTGTACAAGCTGCTTCCAATCATACTGGAAAGAAGGCAAGTGCAAGGACATGAAGTCTGTCATCAGTTTATGTTCAACAGGCAGGTGTCAGACCCGTCCTGCCCTCCATGTGCTTTATCTTGTATCTACTGTATGTGAATATTCCTGTCAATATTCTAAATCTTAGGGATACAATTTTTTTTTAAATTGGTAAACAGCACACCATTCATCAAGGTTTTTGAAGAGAGGATAACAGTTTGGTCTTAAATCAGAAACTTAGTCCCATTAATTGGTGTTTTCTGCTTCTGGAAATGGTTCTAGAAGAGAACCAAAATGGTTGTTGTTGGGGAAGATGAAATAGGAAAGCCTTATAAATATGATCACATAGCAAAAGATGCTGACAATATGGAAACTACAAGCAAGATTGAAATGAAGACAAGCTTTGAGATACCAAACTCCAGTTACTGAACAACTGGAAAACAATGGTTTGGCCGACTGAAAGTAATCTCCCTTTGATGAAACAAAGCCCTCTGTTTGCTGACAAGTCCAAGGGTTAGAACAGACCCTGTTAATGTTACAGAGGGTCCAAAAAGTAGTTTTTAGGGTTTAAAATATAACGCCATATGGTAATGCGATGATTCTTACAGGTTATATGTAAATGTTGTAGGATTTGCAGCATGTTCTGGATTGGTTAATGGAAATTAGAATATTCAGCACAGAAGATGATTTATTGTATTGTAATCGGCAACCACGGCATTCTATTCTATTCTGCTCTGCCTTTTCCACTCCTCTTCTACTCTCTCCTTCTTTTGCTCTGACCTGCTTCATGCTGCATCTAGCAGCTCCTAGCAGGTCCTCCATACCCACGCCTTTTCACAATAAACCCCATGCTCTAAGACCGACTTCAGAGATCTCTCGTCTCCGTCCTGACCGTCTGATACAGGCTGCACACCCTGTAGATGCTACAGAACCCACAGTTGTAGTACAAGTTGTGAATTTCCTTTGAAAGGAAATAAATGTTCTATAAAAATGTTTTTCACAGTAGATTAAACAAACCAGAACAATAAAAACTAGAACGTTCTGAATAAATACATATTACTGATAAACGAATAGCTAAGTTTGTACCTCCTGTATGCTCATGTGCTAAATTATAAATGCTTTCACAAATAGCTTAGCAGTAGAGACTTAAAATACCTCCTTTGCAGTCAGTCAAGTTCATAAAATGTGGTAAGCAGAGAAAGTCCTTAGTTCTTAGTTAAATTAAATGAAAATCTTTTGATGTCTAACAGGGTCATGGCTAGAGTCTGTGCTTCAAATGAGATTTTTTTTTTTATAAACTTTTTTGTTCTGCTTGACTGAGATGCCTGAAGCACAGTTATGGTTTCCCACATTAAAATAAAAGCTCCGAGCAGCCTTTCTAGTGGTGACTTTCTGTGGGATGCTATAGTATAACAAAAAGAGGCACCAGTCTGTAATATCATCTGCAGTTCTGATGCAACTTCAGCTGTTAGCTATGCAGTATAAATGTAAGTCGCCACGGCTTTAATGTTCATACTACTTGATTTACTAAAGAATGGATATCGATCTAATATCGATACTCGACTGGAACGGACAAAGACTCTTTAACTCGTTTGGGTTAGAAAGGGTATGTTTATTCTAGCGCTGGGAAGCTGTGTGGATAGCTCTAAAAGCACAGCTCCAAGATTACAAAGCAATCTAAAGCCTTATTTATCTATGAAAGTTCTAAATATTCAAAATACAGATACCATGGACCCCTCCCATCTTCGCTCCGTATGGAAATTAGCCACAAAGTCATTAAGCATGCGTAGTTTCCTCTAGGAAATGGGTCGGTGGTCTCACAATTATGAGGAGGGTCTTTCTTTGGATGAAGTAACTCTTCTTCTTCGCTATGACTTTTTTACTTTCTCAGTTTTTAACACTACCTATAGCCTTGGAGAATTCTCAGTTTCTTTCCTAAAACAAGTTTTGAATGGGGTCATCAATAACTGTCTGCTTCTTCCTCTGCAGATTCTTGTTATAGCCTAGTTAAATAAGCAATTTTGTCAGTTCTCAGGCCTGAGGAATTTATTCCAGCTTCAGTTTCTTTGCTCAATCATCAATTCTATTGTTTTACATTTTACTGTGTTTGCTTCCTATTTTAACTACTCTTTTAGCTAAATTTTTAATGTTTAAATGTTTAAGAAAAACTCAACTTAAATACTTAAGAGAGGCTTATTTTAAATGTTGCAAAGAGACTCAATGTCTCATACTGATTCTAGGAAATGCTGATCAGGATTTTCCCCTTCCCCTTTCCTTCCCCAAAAAGGCGGGACCCAAATAAATATTTCTGCCTCCCTTTCCTCTCCTAGAACACAAGGTAATTTCTGAGGTTTAAATGTCTGTAAGGGCAGGTATGAATACATGAATTTTTCATCAGAATGATATATCCACTTCCACTGGAGTGGTCAGGTAGGTGATCTAATAAATTTTTGTCTCTGCAAGGGAAGAGTTAGAAAGCTACTACGTTATTGCCTCATTTTAAAAATCAGCTGAGCAACAGCAAATAACCCAGTGTTTTCATACTGTTTCATAGAATGGTTTGGGTTGGAAGGGACCTTAAGGATCTCATTCATGCACAGTTAGTAATGGATGAAATGAATGCTAAAGCTGTTAATATCATGAGCAGTCCTCAAGGATGTGCATGATTTCTCCTGCAGAATCCATGGATTCTGTGCTGAACCTCAGCTGAACTGGAGTCAGAAGGGCTTGCAAAAGGAGAAAGAGTTATTCATGAGAAGGGCTCATGGCCTGCTCGCTGCTGGGGACAGGTGAGTCAGATGATTTTGGCAATTCAAGGTATTTGCAAAGAGAACAGATGAGAAAAAGAATATATTTTACAAGGGAACAGTCACAGAGTTCATGTTCCTGCTAGGACATGTTCGTATTGTTCTGTTAATATAAATAATTCCTTAAGAGGTCTTGGGAATGCAGGCAGGCAGAAATGTTGACACCTTAGCATATTTGCCCAGGGTTTTTTCCTCAGAGGCTTTCTCTTGTGAGACTGATCCTGATAAAGGAAAATCTTTCAAAGTAGAAAATGACCTTGCAGTTAAACCAGCTTTGACTTTTGTTATTCACTCAGTTCTGTGTTGCAAGGTTTAGGATTTTAGAAAGTTCTCTTGGAAAGATCAACTGTAATACTTATGTAAGCTTTCTTTTGTCCTGTTTGGCTATTCCTTCTGCTTGGAGGAACTTGTCAGTTTCTCATTAAGTGTTGTCAGGAATACACGTCAAGGGTTTCATTGTTCATAAAGGAGTTTAATCAGTTTGGAACAAGACATCTATAAGGCATGATTATATCCAACAGGAAGAGTAGCAAAAGAAGAGTGTGTATGTTCCCAGCAATGCTCTGTGTGTGTCAGTTTTGCTGTTGGCATAATTGTGTATGGGACAGGGCTCCAGAGATGTAAGTTAATTTGACACTCTCATAGCTTAGGAGAGATTGTTTTTCATGAAAATAGTGCTTCAAACCTAAGGTTTTTCCTTTCAGCATGATCAGGAAAGGAAGCTTCTCAGGTGGTCAATATATATATATATATAAAGCATTTCTCTGAGATTGTGTGGTCTGGTGACAGGGCCACCTCTCCTGCTGTCCAGCCACATCACCCAAAGAAAGTTGTGGGCCAAGCCTGTCTCAGTTCTGCTACCTGTAAAACAGGGAGAGTCACTGACTGCCTTCTCCTAATCCTTTCTGCCCTGGTTCACTCCATGCTGGGCAAAAGAGGAGGAGGAGAGGGCCTCCAACCCCTCTGGGAATCCTTGAGGATTGAGTGAGCAGCTGTATCGTACTTAGCTGCCAGCTTGGGTAAAACCACAACACTTCCACATCTGTGGGGGAGAACATGGCATAAAAAGTAGCAAGAAAAAGAATTTTTTCTTCAGTCCCACAACTGCTGTTTTCTTGCAAGTGCCATCTGTGGAAATATCCAGATCTGCACTCAGGTTAAGGTTCTGGCCTGTGCAAAGCAAAGATTACCACTAATTCTGTTTTGTCCTGGGGAGAAATTTTCTTCTGGAAACAGGAGAATACACCCTTTTCTGTGCAGCAGGCTACATTCCCTTGTGGACACAATGGTAATAAGGCAATGGTAAATGTAAAGGCTTTGCTGTGGTGCTTAAGCAAATTTGAAGTTTCAGATTATTTCCTTTCAGAGTTGGTATCTATAATTCACCTGAATGTAGCAGTTCTGAAATCAGAGATCTGCTCAGGGGGTGCCTGGCTTTGACTCAAGAAATAATAAAAGAGAGGAAGAATAAAAAGAATGGTTTCTACAATATATGGAGCAATGACACTTTGAGATGTTTCAGTAGACTTCTGTATCTTGAGTGCAGCCTTTTATGTTCCCTCTGGCTGCACTCACTTATCTGCAGCCTCTCCCTCTTTGTCCTGGTTTGCTATTCTCCTCTTTGAGAGGACTTACACTTTTTTTTTTCCTGTATGAATTGTCTGGAATCCACTTCAAGGGCTTATTGATCTTGATGGAGTTTACTTGCTTTGGAACAAGCCTCCGACGAGGCATGATCTTAAGGTGCTTCCTATAGTTTATGGTCTATAGATCATACTCTTTAATCTGCTTCCTCTGTAAACTTGCTGTAGCCAGGTTTTCCCCAGTCTCAGCTTGCTCCTACACCTCCAGTGAAGTGTGAGGGTGCAGTGAACCCCATCTTTGTCGAAGCTGACTGGAGAGTAAAGCTTGTTTTAAAAGGAGTCTTGCCAAGTTCCCCAAGATGTGTGAGTTTCGGAAACTATGCAAAAATGCCTCTTGCCTCTCAGTACTTTGCCAGTAATAAGCTCAAATAAGTTTAAGCTTTTCTTTTTTTTCCTGCTAAAGAATATAGAAAGACAAGTTCCTTCTCATCTGTTGCCTCTTACCGAATTTTCTAGGGATTTCTCTAACTTCACAATTAAAAGCAAGTTATCAAAGATTTAAAGAAATGTGACATGCAGTGGCAGATCCTGACCTTGGAGTCGTGTAATTCTTTGTTAGAAGGAAAACAGGTTTTGCAGCAAATATTCAGAGGCCAATACATCCCAAATGGAAACCTCAGAGCTGCAGTTCAAAATCGTGCTCTGGCTGGGCTGTGGCAGAATCTTTGTGCCATGGGGTGGGCAGACAGGGCTGAGGGCAATGGAGCAGCTGACAATTTCACAGCACAGAGCTGGATGAGGACACTGTGGCCCCTTGGGAAGAGTTCTGTGGCTGCTTTGCTTACAATGAGCATGTATTTTATATGTTCGATGTTGGTACTGAACTTCTTTTGGAAGATATAATCAAATAATACGCGTGTATGATAAAGGCAGTTAAGCAAGAGATAACACTATTATTCTGTGTCAGTATTTCTGTGGCATTATTTCTGTTGTTGATGAGCAATTTGTGAAGTCTGCTAAACTGTGTCCTAATTCCAATTTTACAACAGAATAAGCAGTTACTTGAGATGTTTTAATTAACCAGAATTTCCTTACACCAATACACAAGATGCTACTGTACAGCGGTGAAGCACGGATAACTGTGGGCATGCTGACTATCCCTGCAACAATTCCATCAGCTGAAGGTCCTACTTAAGCTTTTGTTCTTTGGAAGTAACAAAGTTTGCATCTTCAGTGAAAATAATCAGTTCTTTGGTTGTGATTTGCAGTGGATGACTCATTTGTGACGAGTGAAGAAGGCATGTGCAAATGTGCACTCTGCTGTGTTGCACTGTTGAGATCTTATCTGACATGTGATGTGCCCAAGTGGCACATGCTGGGTGGAAAAATCTGGTGCTGTAAGAGATGAGCTCATCCTTTTCTTGCTGTGGCTCACATCTTGTTGCTGAAATAGAATATTCAGTGTTTTTCTCATCTACAACTTTTCTCTCCTTCCATCGCTTTACAAATTGAAGACTAGTAGTTACCTGGAAAATGTGTTTTCAATATCTCCACTTCCTAAATACTTGAGTATTTATTGTTTACTTTTTCACTGGTACTGAGCCTGTTCAGTTGGAATTCAATAATTTCTATATCATTCTTAAAATTCAATTTCTCTGGTTAACCAGAACTGAGCCTTGAGGAGAATCTTTAATGTTAGTCTACAACTCCCTGAAAGGAAGCTGTAGCAAGGAGGGAGTCAGTCGTTTCTCCCAGGTAACAAGTGACAGGAGGAGAGGAACTGGCCTCAAGCTGCACCACGGGGGGTTTAGACTGGGTATTACAAAAAACGTCTTTGCTGAAAGGGTGGTCAGGCATTGGAACAGGCTGCCCAGGGAAGTGGTGGAATTTCAGACACTTACAGTTGTACTAGTTTGAAAACAAACCAGTGGGAGATCACAAGTCAGAGTTGTAATTTAATGGGAAAATTTAAAAAATAAATACAATAGTACAACAACACTGAGAGAGTCAGGATACAAC
>VWZT01005055.1:17452-66499 GCA_013397055.1 Pachycephala philippinensis
GTATTTTTGATATTAAATCGCTTAAACAACGAACCCATCCAATCTCTTCTGTCTGAAACCGACCGTCCGAGAAGCCGAGCGGGGCGGGTTTGTCTCCGGGGTCGGGATAAATGGGAGTTCCCCCGCGATAGCAGCGGGAAGGCGGCGAGCGAGGCTGCGCGGTCGCGGAGGTTGCGCGGTGGCCGAGAGTAGTCCCAGCGCGGCAAGCTCTCTTCTTGCCGGGCAGGAGAAAGGGACGGAGCCTAAACCCTAAACGTTAAAAAGAAAAAAGCGTTTCCTGGGCGGGAGAAAACCTGTACGGTCCTCTCCCCCTCCTTCTCCCAAATCTACAAATCCCCGGAGCAACTTGTTCCACGGGGAGTGCTCACGCGGAGTCGCGGGAACTGGCACATGTTGTAGGATGCTATTTTTAGGGCGTGGGTCTGGAAATGGTGGGGTAACCCTAGGCTTTGCAGAGCAAGAGAGGTGCAGGTGGGGAAGGTAGTGCTAGCTGCAACCCGAGGAATCAGCGCGTCAGCCGTGGGTGACACGAGTTGCTCGTGAGCGGAGAGAGAGAGAAAGAAGGACCCCATGCCATCCGTCCTGCCCGTCAGCCCAGAGCCTGAATTTGCCGGACAGCCGTCGTGGTGCGTGCTCCTGCTGTGCGCCGCTCCAAGGAGCGGAGGTGGCCTGCGGCAGAGACACCTGCCCGTGGCCAGGAGCGGGTCCTGCCCTTGCCCGTGGCCGTGAGTTTCACGGAACCGGGAGCAGGTTCCCAGCCCGGACGTGTTTCATAGTCTAAATCGCGTTTGGGTGGGTGGCGGCGCTGCCGCTGCGCCGTCCCGAGGCCCCACGGGGGAGGGGTGTCACGGGGGGGGCCGTGGGGAGTCGCGGGCAGGGTCCGTGGGGAGCGACTCAGCACTCCCCGGCCTCCTGCTCTGGTCCCTTCTGCCCCACGGCCCGTCCTGCTTGGCCACGAGTGCTCCTGCTCACGCCTGCCCAGCCCCACTCGTGCCTTCCTGTGCTTGTCCGTCCTGCCCGTGCCCACCCTCCCTGCCTGTCCTGCCTGTCCTGCTCGGTCCTGCTTCTCCTGCCTGTCCCTGCTTGCCCAGCCTGCACCTTCTCCACTAGCAACCCTCAGCCTCTGGCCCTGGTGCTCTTCATTGCTGGCAGGGAGCTCACAGACATTTGTTGGGGGCTGTACCCTCTCGCAGGTACATCCCTTTCATCTGTACTAAGGAGGAGGAAAGCTGCTTCCTGTGGGAAATGGGTGAGGAGAGGAGGTTCAACAGGACAAATCCAGTCAGCTCTCCCCTATCCCAAACTTGCAAGCAGCTTCCCAGACATCCGCCGTCACCAACATGGATGGCAGATCGTGTTTGAAAGTTGGGGCCATGCTACCAAATATTTTACACCAGCTGTTTAATGTTCCCCTACCCAGTTATTAAACACAAATGGGAGTAAATTAAAATGGCAAAGTAAAGCAAAATAAAAACCCTTTTTTCATTCTACTGAGAGACAACATCTAATTAAGGAATATTTGAATTCCACAAAAACGCAGACTCTCCACAGTGACATAAGGCTTTGCTTTTAGAACTATAGCCAAATACAAACCAACCTGGCTCAGACCAAGCTTAGGCACAGCCTTGATCTCAAGGGCCAAGGGCCAGGGCAGGCCAAAGGCAGGGGCCTGCTGCTTTGATTCTACCCCAGCTCAGATACCCTCATTGTGGGGGGCCTCCTTTGACTTTTTTGTTCTCATTTCTTGCAGGACAAGGAAGCAGCCTTGGCCCAGAGTAGATTTTTAGATTCCAAGTTTGCTGGTGGTGAGCCAGGGCAGCACCAGGCGCTGGCTTCAACAGCCGTGCCCAAGTGTGCCCAACTGTTGGGGACAGCCCCTGGATTCTTTTTCCCCCTGTCTTCTAGCACAAAAAAAAACCCCAAAACCAAAGCCTCCCTTGAAACTGTCCATCATGCAATGCCTGAAAACCTTGAATTATTTTATGCCATCACCTGACCCAGGACAATCTGCCCAGGATTTTATCAACATTTACTTCATCAGTACTTAGATTTCTATTCTCTAGTTGGCAATGTTCATATGCCAGATGCATTTGCCATTTAGTGCATCCTGCCAGGGGTAGAGAAATATAACCCTGGAATGAGATTAACCTGCCCTGATCACTTGGGAGCATACCTGTGGGGTTTGATGCTTGCAGCTGGCACCTAGGATCTTTCCAGGGGTATGAGCCTGCCAGGCAGTGCTTGGAGAGGGAACTTTGAGCTGGGTGCAATGCAATCCTGCACCAGGCGGCTCTTAAATAGAAAGGAGAAAAAATGGGAAGATCTTAAGCCCAAATACAAAAATGAACTGTGGGCATTGAGCTCCTCCAGTGGGGTACTGAAGTAGGGAGGTCAATAGTCCCAGTTGCCCAAGATGATAATAAGCTGGCAAGATGAGGATTTAGCAACATTTTATAGCCATGTAAATGGAACTACATTCAGTGTTTTGTAAGGTACCATAAAGCATAATCTATCTGCCTCTTGGCCGCTCCGTTTCTGCTTTGTGTTTTACCCAAAAAGAGACAATGTCTGCAACTGCAACTAAACCCCCTCTAGACACACATAACACACGCACGTACACACACCTGGTTCCCAGCCCTCCCCTCCACACAGGCACCGATCTCACCCGAATACCCTCAGATCATGTTCATTAGAAGAATAAAATCCACAGGGATTTTCCAGGATATAGGGGAAAGAAAAACAACCTTGAAAGGAAGACAATGCTGCTGGCATCCACTTGCCTACTCCCCTGAGCTCTCCAAGGACACTACCAACCCCTTACCACAGCACAGAGCATGGGGCACAGAGTGACAGCAAGGTCCCTTTTAATGGCAGATGTGGCCTCATATTAATGGCCTGTTTTGTAGTGTTTTCTTTATTTTTATTACTTCGCCACTTAAGAAGCAGAGTCCCAGCTTTCCTAGGGATTAAGGCATTGCTCTCTCCCTTTCTCAGTTGCCTATCTGTTGAAGAACTAAGAATTTTACAAAACCCATTTATTGTATCTAAAGCAAATTAAAAAATTCAAGGTGGAGGATTTTATTTAAAAAAAATGTTTTGAGTGCCAGAAAAGAGGGGGTGAAATCATTGTCGAGTCCATCTTACCTACCAGAAGCATCACTTGCAGCTTCCACTCTCCCCAAAGCACCTGTGGGTCTGACAAGCCAGCAGGGACAGGGGTGGGGAGGAACACGTATCCCATCCTCTGGCTGGGCAGCTGGGCAGCCCAGATATGGGACTGGAAAGGGTAATGCTGAAATGAATGTGCAGAAAACCCAGGCTGGTCCCCAGGGGAGAGGGCCATGCACATTTTGTCTACTGCCTCTGTCTGCTCCTTTGAGGAGGGCAGCCTTCACCCCCCGAGGGAAGGACCCCACTGCTACCCTCGCTGGGGCAGTGTCCATGCTCTGACACAACAGGACACGTTCCAGCTCAGGATTCCCCATGGCAACACTGGGCTTCTGACTCACGGAGGGCAGCAGTACCATTTGCTGTGCTAGCTCAGGCCCTGGTGCTCCCCAGTGACAAAACGGGTGGATACGTGAGTTGCTGGTGACATGGATGTGCAGGCTTGTCTGTGGCTGCCAGCTCTGGGAATGAGTGCAGTTCAGTGCTGGCAGAAGGTGTGTGATTGATGGCTGGGTATTATGGGGCTACAGTAGATGTGTCGTGCCAGCTTCTGTGTACCCAGTCCAGAAACCCAGGGATTATATCAAAATGGCAGCTTACAACCATGCCTAAATAATAAAGGTGCTTTCTTACAAGCGCAGTGAACCCAGCCATTTCCTAATGCCAGCGCTACGTTTGCTTTCCACATTTACATCTGTGGCTTGTCTGAGCTCTGCACGTTGGGGAATTTAAAAACAATAATTCGTATTTTTTTCCTTGTTTCTGAATGAACCAGGCTCCTGCAGAAAAATAGCAGGGGGGAATATATTTCTGTTCAGGGATATAGCATTCTAGTCAAGGCATTTGGAGAGTAAAAGCGTAAATGCATAAAGCTGTGAAGAGATAATATGTGGGGAAATGATTTTTAAAATATAGAGGTAAAACCAGGATTACACTTTTCCAGAAGCAATTTGTAGATTGTGTGGCAATAGGAATTGGCATGGCAGGTGTGAATCTCGTCTATGCACATATAGATGCTATAGGGATCCCTCGCCAGCCATTTAAGACAAATGATTAAGGCCACAACATGATGGTGTGCACACATTAAGGTGTTCATACATGCTCACGCACAAACAGACATGTATGTGCACACACATATCTTTACAACCAACACTGCGTGATTATTCTTTCCTTTTCAGAAGGTTTAGAAATTTTGAAGCACTCTGATAATTTACGCTTACCTATGGGGTCTCAACCATTGGGGCGGCACCTGGTTTATTTCTTGTTGTTGTTGATGTCAATAATTTATTTCAATGACCAGAGGGGACGTGCTATGCATTAATGATTACTTACGTGCTCTATACATATTCAGATTTTGACTCCTGAGACTATGCACATTTAGTTTGCCAAGAGATGCTGCTGCCACTCCAGCAGGTATTATTAACTGAGGCAGCATTAAAGCAGCAAGAGGGGCATTGGAAAAATATCTCTGATAGCTGAGAAGGGCCAGGAACAGATCATAAACTAAACTTCACTAAAGCTGAAATACACTCAGGACATTATCTTTCAATGAAAGATTATTTAAGACTCAAGTCTTTGAGTGCAGCGATCATAATGGGATCAATTACATTTCAGAGCCAAAATTGTGTTGCCAGGTTATAAACTCACATTTCTGTCATGGTCCAGTTGCTGCTGGCTAACCATCTCTTCAGCCACTAGCACTGCATTTTTAAAGGACAGTTTGGGAAATGCATGACTTGGGAGGAACCGGAGGTGCCAGGGAGTCAGTCTGGTTCAAGACTGACTCTTTCTTTTTGTAGCACGGGAGGGAGTGCTGGGCCCACGGCACTGTCAGCTCAGAAGAGGTGAGGGAAGCACAGACAGAATTACTAACCACATCTCCCTCCATGACAAACTTGTTTCCCTTGTAAGAGGTGAGATACTTCTTCAAAGCACAAAGGAGAGGGGATAACTGGCAGGTGGGACTCTGTTTGAGCATGCAGAGATTTTCTCCCCCTTCCCTGAGGTCTACTTTTTGTGGTTGTGGCTGCCTTTGAAAGGCAGTAATGAGGTAGGAAATCTTCACACTCCTTTTGGCATTGAAGGGTTTCAGAGCAGGATTGGTGCTGGATGGCTGGAAAGAGAAAGTCCAAAACAGGAGAAGTACTTGGGGGTAGGGTAATTTTTTTTAGTGGTGTACATGCAAATCATTTGATATGTGTGACTACACAGACAGCAAGCAGAGCAGGATCATTTACAAGTTTTCCTAAATGATGGTTCTTGTTGCTGATCATCATTACGCACACTTGGTTATTCTTGCTTCCAAAAACCTATCTTCTTGAGGGTCTCTCTGGGAGCATGCGAAGTTTTAATTGACAATATGGATTTCTAACTCAGCTAATACTAACAGTGCCCTTAAGACAAATCAACACGGCATTGGCAGGAAGAAATAATTCCCTTAGTGGAAGGTAGAAGGTGGGTTTTTTTTTCTCTCTTGTGTCAGAGAAATAAAAACCTTCCCCCAAGTCTGTTCCAAGAGACACGATCTGTGCACAAGGCTGAGAGCTGGGACCCACAATCACTAATCCCAGCTCTGGCAGACCCCCTTGGTGACAAATCTCCCCAGCCTCCTTTCCAACACCTGTAAAATGGACAAAATGAGAAGGATGTCCTCCCTTCCTTGGGGTTCGCTGCGTTAGCTGTCGTGCTGAGCTGTCGGGGGCTGGTCCCACAGCCGTGCCTGTGCACAGCCCTGATCCACGCACTGGCATTTTGGTGCCATTTGGTTGGCACAAATATCCCACAACAGCACAGTGCTCCAGACGATCACGGGCAGGCATGTAGCAGTCATCCTTTGTTTTCTTTAAATGATTTCAAGCACCAAATAACATCTCTTTTCCTGGAGCTGCAGGCAAACCATTTGGCCTCCTGGCAGACAGCTTTCCTAGTCCTCGTGAGCCCACTGCTGTTTACTGGGTAGGCTCACGTTGCGTTTTCTGCCCCTTTCTTTCAAAATGTTTCTTTTGGGGAGGGGAGGAGGGGAGGGTGTGCTCAGTTTTTCTTTTATTTCATTTTTTGAGCCCCAGAGCTGGCAGAAAACAGCTCCCTCAGAAGAAGTGTGGCTGGTAAAGAGCAATGGCCATAGTGGGGATGCTTTCTGGCTGCATGGGCCATGTGCCCGTGGTTAAGATTGCTGTCAGAAAGAAAGTGGCACTTTTAGAGGGTTTTTCATAAAGCACCCAGCAGAACCCAGCATGAAGTGACAAGAGATCTGGGAAATGCCAAAACGGCACTCAGAGTGAATTTTTTTGTCTTTGGAGAGATTTTTAAAAAACTCTTCTATATCGACAAATTGTCAAGGAGAGATATTTCTGATTTTCAGGCTGAAACAAAGCACAACGACTTGCATTATGGCGCTAATAAAGGCAGGCAGGTGAAAAAAGAAAACGGGAAAGAGATGCTTGCTCGGCTCTAGCCTCCACACATTTGTCACTGTGTCTGTGACCTGAGCAAGCTGCTACCTCTGCTGCACAGCCTCCACCGTGGTGGCCTGCAGTGTCACGGGGAAACTGTCCAGGTGCAGCCAAGGCCACCAGCCAGCAGCCCTGGACACACAGTACAACTCTCATCAATGGTTAACTCCATCTCTGCTGCACAAACACTGAGAACACCGAGCAAGGCCACACCAAGTGTAAGAAAAGCCACTCTCCCCAATACACCAATAAAGTAATTTTTCCCCCTCTTTCCTTCCCTGAGAAAGCCATGGATGAAGTTGTGGCAGAGAGGGCCCAGGCCACACCAGGGACTGGAATTTAAGAGAGCTGAATCCTAGATCCGCCTCCTGTCCTGCTACTCTTGAACATAATCGCATTGTGTCTGTCCCTCTCTCAGCTCTCCTGTTTTGTAGGTCAGGCTTGTTCTTGTTATTTGTACCATAGGTAGAACCAAGGGGGCTCCCAATTCACTATGGTAGTAGTAGTAGCAGTAGTAGTAAAAATAGTAATTATAATTATATTAAGAGACTGGGCTGTAGCCAAAACAAAATCCCTTTTCACACATTCCTATTTAGATGTGATCCATAAAACTGCATTTTTATGTCAACACATTGGCAATGCTATAACCCAGAGGCTGGAATAGGCAAAGGCATAGCTATATGCATATTTATTTTATATCAGCCCATTTTTACACCAGTGTGTGTATAATTACATGGCACATAAGAATTTATTCTCCTGTGTTCACTGGGATATGCATACATAGCAGTATTCCATTTACACAGCTAATGTTAAATGGCTAGTTTGTTATTCTGGATGGTGCACAGGTAGCCTAACCTTTTTTGATCAGCTGCAAGCTGGTCTAATTCTTCTATGGCACCAGAAAGGATCACCAGGCTTATAACTTCACAGTGGCAAGGAATTGGCCCTTGCCACTTGTAGCTTCAAAAAAAAAACAAAAAACCACTAATTGCATGAGGTGCTACCACTTCCCTCCTCTGATGTGGCATCTCCCATAGCAGCAGATTGTCTCCCTGGCTCATCCAACCCTGGAGTCAGGTGGTTGTCAAGAACTGACTTTTTCCCCTCTGGTATTTTGGCTCTTGGTCTCTAGGTTGGAGGCCGCAGTTTTCAGCACCTGCTAATAATTTTTTTAACAGATGATAGAAAGGAAAATTTCCAAATGCAGCAGATACAATCTGCTGTTGCCTGGGTCAAGCATGGACCACAGGGTTCATTTGCCCTAGAGATGGGGGCTAACGATGCCCATGGTTTCAGCAATTATGTTGTGTTCCTTTAGGATGATGGTCGGTGTAGCACCTTTGCTGCTGTGCGTGAGCTCTCCTCTTCCTCCTGTAACAGTGACCAGCTCCTCCACCAGCACAGGCAGGAGAATCCACGCTGCCAAGAACTGTAATTTGCATTATTTCAAACACACTTTCATTTGCAATCCAAAGGAAACATTGAACTAATTCAATATATGCAGGTTCAAATTGCAGCACCACTACAGTAAGAATTCAGATGCTCTGTTCCTTGCAGTGATTATGTCTAAAACAAGTCTTGACATAAAACCCTGCTTCAATCTTGCTGGCAGCTCTCTGTCCCACAACTTCCACCACCCTTTGCTAAGCAAGTCCCTTGCCTCCTCCCCTCTGTTTTTCTTGTGATAGTGTGTGTATTTTAACCCAATATAACTATTTGTTCTCATAGCCTTCCCTGGCCAGCAGGAAGTAATGGGACCTCTGAACGGCTCTTGAGAGGCAAGGGAAATAAATAAAAGACAAGGAAATTGGAAGAATAACAAAGAACAGGCCATCCAGGGCGAGCTTCCATTAGGCTCAGGAGGCAAATGACAACAGGCATGGAAGGCTGTAGATGAGACAAAATGTCTCATAAGGTTTTTGTCACTCTCTGATGACACTGGCTAGAAATAAATATGCCTTTTTGTCTTTCTCCCGAGTCCTAAGCTGATTGTCCTAAGGTGGAAATCAGGAGAAATGTAGAAGGTTGAATGTTTGCAGAGTGCCTGTTATAGCTGGGACTTCTTCCACTGCCTTTTCCGGTACGTATGTAAATAACTACATATACGCATTTATAACGTCAGCCACGTCGCTGTGCTGGGAAGTGGTATGGGAGAGCTGTATTGCCTTCCTCCAAGAAGCATTTGTTCATCCTTGTCCAAGCCCACAGGTGATGGGTACACATGCTTTTCCTCCGGCTTGCGTTCAGAAGTTACCTTTAAGCTTTCTTTCAAGAATTAATTACTTTCAAACATACCCATCATGGAGTAAGAGTCTGAAGGTGAAATCAGGGAGTCCAGGTGAATGTTATTCCCCTCCTTCTCTGCTGCCTTTTTTTTNGCAACACTCTTTTTCAGGTTTGGAAATTAAAGTTATTTTCCTGCCAATGTTTTCTGATTCCATGTGGCAAACATTTCTCTTTCCAGTGGAGCAGAAGCCAACGTGGCTGCCTTGAGCATGCATTGGTTTTGTGTATCCTGTCAACTCTTTCCCAGACAAAGTGAACAGTCCTGAGATCTGTTCTGCCTCCCCCTAACCCACTGGCGTGTCAACCCTCAGTTTTTGTACATCGTGCGTAAACCCGAGGCAAAGTACCGGCTACTTTTTTTCTTGTAAATACAATTTTGAGGACATTGCTTGTTTTATTAGAACTGTGAAACCTTTTCCAACTTTCCCCTGTACCTTTTCAAGCTTGGCTATACTAAAAAATGTGACCTAACACCCAAAGCACAGACTGCCACAGGACTGGGTCTGAGTGACTACTCATCTGAGTTGCTCAGGTCCCAGATAAATGGATTGTTTGTCCTAATTGTTATTTATGTGAACTTTTTGTAAGGACTCTGGCCCTTACAAAACACAGATCAGTGTTGGTGTGGGGTCTGAGAGAGTGCAATGAGCTGGGGTATCTTGCTGTCCTTTACAGATGGAGGAGGTGAGTGGGCTGTAGAAGTGCATTGGAAGTGTCAGTGCATACCCTCATCCTTTTCATTGGGATCACGGCACACATGCCCTTGGAGATAGGATTCCTGGCTCGCTGGCCATTTTTCCTCCTGAACTACAGTGGCTGTTCTTAAGTAACAAAAGCATGAAGCATAAGGGAAAAGAGCCTCAAGACAAGGCAGGGTTTTTTTTGTCAGTGCATCTTAAATACATTTGTCCATTTTTCTTGCTACATTCATATTCTTTCCTGCAAGTACATTTATAAAATCAACAACTCTAGTAGTTGTACGTGTTTGTTAATATTTAGGGCTATGCACCACTTCTGGATAAAATCCATGGTTGTGGATGAGTATTATCTCGAAACATGTGTGTGTTCCTTTGCCACGGAGAAATTCCAGTCCATGGGAACTTGGGTAATGAACTGGAGATTAATTCATGTTTTCTGTCATATGTCTGCTTGTGTCTATTAAGGGGCATAATTATGGAGTCAGTAGCTCCAGGTCCTAAGGAAGTATGTTAGATTGGTTCTCTCTCCTTTTAACTTTTTTTTCATATTTTGCATTCTGGATGACAAAAATTACAATATTGTCCATGTACTGTTCCTTTTTCACACAGTATGACTATTGCAGCCTCTGCTGAAGAGTTTTTAGCTGTTTCTAAGGTTGTAGAAAAAAACCCCCTTTGCTTCGGAGGAATATCTCTTTAGAACCAAACCTTTAATATGGTATGAGTTTTCCAAGCATTGAATTAGGTGGTCATGGATGGATTTTTGCATGCTAAGTAAGAGTAGATGCAAAATAAAGCAAGGTTTCAGCTCATAGCACAGACTAAGTGCCAGGTTTCAAAATCTGTATTTTGAGGTATGTTTGAAGTTTTGCTTCAGTTTTTATGGTATCATTGTTTACTGTGCTGTCAACAGATTTGTTTCTGCTATACCTCTGCCCTTATGATACATGTACTGATGACTACTTAACTCTTGCCAGAGTGTGTCTCCCATATTGTGAATAAATTGCAGCTTAAAGGTGCCACATTTTGCTCTCACTGAAGAACCACTATTTTATTCATTATGGTGTTGCTATGGTTCTGCCATGACGGACTTCGAGTGTGATTCTGTTACTCTCAGCAAGTACATGAAAAAAATATGGTGCCTTGTCCTCTGATCTGCCACCTATAAATCAAAGAATATGATTTGACGTATAACTAGTCAGATAATTGTCAAAGACATATGCCAGTTGGGACAAGCCCAAAACAATTTTGAAAAATAGCTGACATACCCATGGTCACTCAGGGCAGAATGTGCCCCGGCAACTCCATTCAAATAAATCCAGAGATGCCTCCAAAAGCGACAGTTGCTTCACATCTGCTCTCTTTTTTGGGGCTACTGTTTTTTTCTATCACTGGATTAGACACCATAACAGAGCAGTGGTCCTGAGAGCTGCAGAGATTTGTTCCATGGCCAGCTGGGGTCTTGGATCTGTGGCACTAAGGGTTTCCATATGCTGGCAGGGCAGGGACAGAGGCGAGTTTGGAGAGCTGCAGCCATCGGGTGTAGCATGAAGGCAAAGGCTGCTGCTGGTGGCGATTATCTGAGAGCTTTTGTTTTCACAACAAATTTCAGGGGAAGGATGAGGCAATATAGGGAGTGAAAGGAAGGACAAAGACCAGACAGCCTGGATGTCTCTTCTAGATCTCCAGCAAAGAATATGGGACATGCACCATAGCAGCTAGCTGGAGCCAAGAAGCTCAGAGAAGTCCACCAAGAGGCAAGGGACAGAAATGAATGCAAGCCATCCTACACTGACCTTGAGCTCTGACTGAAGCCAGGTCATTTCTGCAGTCCTTACCCAAGCCAGACTCTCCTTGGACCAGCGAGACTTTGGTTTCTGTATGGACTGCAGATTTTGAGGTCTGACATTCCCTGTAGTGGCAGGTTTCAGCAAAAAACTGATGGTGCAGGGCCATTGCTCGGGGCTTCACCAGGAGAGAGCAAGCACAGGGGGAAGGGATGTTTCCAAATGAGAAATATTTTTTTTTAAATGACTGATTTGTTGGCTTCAGGCAAATGGCAGAAGGTTTTACTGAAAAGGCTTCTTTATGGGATTGTGGTTTAGCTTGGGGTAGCTTAGAGAAGTCTGTAAACCCCAGGAGCTCAAAGAGTTTGACAGGTTTGACAGGCCTTCCTGCTACTTATGAACAGGAGGCTGGAGCAAGTGTTCTTGAGATCATCTCCCTGTTTTCCATCAAAGCATGCTGGCAAGCCAGAGGAAGAGAGAAATTGTTTTCTTCCCCCATTTTATTTTCTTGTATAAAGACAATCTTAGACATTTTTTCTGGATCTTTAAAACTTTGCATTTTTTTGGCTCCTCTCAATACAAAATTCCTATCCACCTTTCTAGGCTTTGGGTTAGACCCTTCCATGGAGCCTTGAGCACTTTAAAAGCATTATAGCAATAATCATTAGTGACACACCAAAAACTGGAGTACATCACCTTTAAAGAACGTGCCAGCTCTAAAGAGCCACACTCTCACCTGGACCCCATTACCACTGTTAAGGCTTTTTGTGTCCACTTAACTGCACCATGCTCCACACACTGCCTTGTCCCAAAGTGAGAAAATAATGAAAATTGTAAAAATGATGGGTGAAAGTAATTGAAACAATGAAAATGAAAATGACTGTAGAGCTCTGTGTGTCATGTGCAATGGTAGTAAGGGCTGCAGGTCCTGGTGCTGACAGGGAGAAGAGCCCTCTTTACTCTCCCTGGGTCAACCTATGCCTCCACACCATCCCTGATCTTACTCAGTAAAGGCAGTGAGTGCTTCTAATTAACATCAAATACTTGCCAAGTTTGCAAAGCAAAGGGCTTGGATTTCTGCTGTAACAGCAGTGGCTGCTGCTGCAATACTTAAGCCGTCACTGGTCAGAGAGCTGTTGCAGCGTTTGAGCTGGGGGTCACTGCCCTGCAAAGGGAAAGCCTGGAAAGAATCAGTAATTCATGAAAAATGTACACATAAGGAGGAATTTCCTATTTCCTTGAATGTTAGTAATCTAATTTAAAAAAAAAAATCCAGTGACAACTTCCTAGGAAATAAATGCCTTTTTGTAAATCTCTGTGGTGAAAATGTGCTTAGCTGAAAATCGGCTGAATTCTTCTTACTCTACTTTCTCTACATGCCTCAGTTCCTAACCCAGCTCTAAGCTTAGGAAACTGAAATGAGCTCTGATAACATGAACAGAATGCTTAGGGCAGAACAAACCCAAGAGATTAAGTTAAATTTGCCAGCTGAAGAAAGCTTCTAAGCTTTATCAAACATACAAGCTGGAGGAAACTCTGAAGCCGGCATGTGAGCCTGCTAATATCTTCCATGAAATCTTCCAGCCACGAGGAGCTCCTCAGACGTGGGGAACTCTCCTACCTCCTGAGGAGAAGGAGGAGCTTAGCTCCAGAGGCCAGCCTGTTATTTCATATCCTTATCCCTCGCAGCACCTGACCAGCCCACTTTATCCAGTTGGCCCAGCTGGGAGGCTCATGGGCAAGCCACTTTATTGAGCACCAGCTCAAAAAGTAGAAATTATAATCCCATAGGCAAAGCACCAGAGAAGCCTAGCTGGACTGAAGAAAGAAAAACAAGCCCTTCAGTATAAATCCTCTAGCTCTATTCTATTTTTTTTTTTTGGTTTTTTTTTTTTTTTTCATTTTTAACAATTATTCTTATTAAGGTCTTTTAATACAAATTATGTGTTTAAGCCTTTTAATTTTCATACAAAGACGGTTCCTGCTTTTTTGTGCTCACTGTGGTGGACTATGTCCTACCATTCTCAAGTATTTTCATGGAACAAATATTTCGTCCCCCTTCTGGATAGAGAGTCATGAAACCTTGGGCTTTCTTTCATGTCATCTTGACACTTACCTGGTTTCTTCAATTAGGGCAAAGACTGCAAGCCCCAAACTACTTTGCTAGAACTGTGCAAACACAGTAAGAGGCGATCTGTATGCTGGAATGCATCACCTAAATAGACAAGACTAAGGAAACACTAATGTTCCAGCCGTGTAAAGAGGAACTGATGTATACTGAAATTTCAGAGAAATTTTCACATAGGAAGTGTATGCTAGAAGAAAAAATACAGTTTGGTCCAGCCTAGTACTTTATCACCTTGTGGTTTTCTCTCTGACTAGCTTTTCTCTCTGGAATTAAATGTTACCTCCCAGGTTTGCTCTTTGCAGGTTCAGATAAACCCAGGGGGGCTGGAGGAGTTATCACCACAGTTCACAGATTTCTTGTGGTGAATATGGACCCAATGATGCTCTGAGCTGCAGCTAGCTGCATAATCATCCACATCACATCCTACAAATGAAAACCAGAGCATCCTTCACATACCTCTGTCATTAAACAGTTGGTTACAACCATATGAAACCCTTCAGGAGCTGTGGGAATTTCCCTGTGGCTCCCAGTCTGGGATTTGGGGTGCACCTCCCCCTGTAGCCCTTCCTCACGAAGCATCCCTGAGCTGGTGACTTCCCTTTGCTTGAGTAAGGGATGTCCAACATAGCTTTTCAATTTGAACTCAGCTCCCACTCCACAACTCATTTTTATTTTACTCGGATACCGGTGAAGCTGTAGCTCAGTAACTGATGTTAAGAGGAACTTTTAACACCTCAACAGCAAATGGAGGAGAATGTTTCCCATTAGGGGCTGAGGAAGTAGTGCTCCTGTAACTTCAGCCTTGAAAGCTAATGAAGCTCAGATTGTGGCCGTGGCCTTTGATGTAGAGATGCCTGAGGTCAGTGTAGCTTTCAGAGGTGCCAGTGCTATGCTGTGTCACTGCGTTCGTCTGGGCGAGGGCCCAATAACTCTAATCCTGTAATCATGTTTCTGTAAGCAACAGTATTTATGGTGCAGATAGTGGGGGATAGCTGCAGCCGTAATTAAATCAGGCATACGCTGCAGAGGAGAAGCTAATCCAACCCTGTAATATTTCCAGTAGAGGAAGTTACAGCCAACTATGTCAGTAAATAAGTAGTAAAATATTGGAATTGGTGTAGGGAGAGGGTGTGGGGATTAAAATGCCATGTTTGGCCATCTAATCCATCTCCCTGCCAGGACCCTCGTTCTGCCAGGGGAGTGATGTTAACACGCTGGCAAAAGTCAGGAAATTCAAAGCTGTGCCTTGATACTGCATCCTTGGCTCTCACTAATACATGGGAAGGGGAGCTAAAAGCACCCACCGATGGCTTTGGCACAGCTAGCTTTGAATTTAATTCCTTCTCTTCAGCTGTTTCACAACCTCAGGCCACATGCTATGTGTTTTATGTCTTCTAATGCAGGCTGTTGACTCCCAAGTGCACGTGAATTGTTGGAAAAACACAATGGTGTATTTCACTCTAATGGGGGGAAAACACATATTCGAGTAAATATGGTTTATCCAGGAGATGAGGAGAGCCTGCAACAAGCTATTCTGCTGTACTAATCAGTAAGTGTATAGACATTTCTGTTATTTTGCACAATCCTCTCAACTCCATTATACATAAATCTCTTCCTACGTAGATTTTGTTAAATCAGAGGTCTTTTATACCCTCACTATGTTAAAGAGGAGAAAAAAATGGGAGTACTTGGTATACCCCTTTTTGATGTGGATATCTCTAAGTGTGGTGGGGAATCTGTGTGCAAAATTGGTCATGAAGAATCCACTCTATACATCAAAGAATAAAGAAAAATGATGGTTTAAAGAAAATCCAATGTCAGACTGCAGACTTCAGTTGCATTACTCACAAATGCACGGATGCACATACACAAATAATATATAGTATGTATGTATATATGTATAGAAATATACACTCACAAACATATTTCCTTTAGCTCAGTACCTGAAAGTTCATTTGTGGGCATCCTGATTCTTGATATATTATTTGTAAACAGAAGACCAGGGGACTGGAGTATTTCCTTGACTTCAATGGATGATGAGGCCTCAAGCTGTGAACTCAGATTGGGACCTCTAAGTACCCTGCTGCTACCTAACAGCTTGCTGAAAAATGACATAATTTGTGACATCAGCAATATGCTGCTTTAATAGGGGTTTATAAAATGGTTTCCACCCTTGTATGTCAGGACAAAAACATCTATAGTTACTAAATCTGAGGTGGCCCCCTCCTGTATTCCTCACACACCTTGCATCCTTTGTACTTTTTTGGCATATATGGCTGTGAAGTCCCAGTATGGGAAGAGTGATAGGAAACCATTCAGCAACATCTGTGTGAGAACTCCTGCCCCGCCAGTGCCAGGGAAGATGTCAACTCTCAGAAGAACAGTGGCTACCAGCGGGAGGCTCAGCGATGCAGATTTTAATGCAGAGATTTAATTTCAAATACAATTCACAGTTTGTATGCAGTTGAAAAATGTTTATTACCACCTGGATGTCTAGGACATTGTTTTGGACGAAATAAATTTCAGTTTGGACAATTGCTGCTTTTAAAGCATTTCACAGCTCTGTAAACAAGATGCTTTATATAATTCTAATGGTAAGAACACACCAATTTTAAAATCAGCCAAAATAATGCCAAAAAAATAACTGACAGCCTTGGATAACAGGACATTAGTCCGAAATTGATTCAAATATGAGGGTTGTAATGACTTTTGCAAATGTTCCATTCTATAATACAATAAGAAAAGAATTATTTGCCTCTGGGGTAAATTTGTTTTAAAATAAGATGCGAACAAAAAACCCTCATGTTTTAAAGGACATAAACATCATCAGAACCTGACTGGCAGTAGGAGGAGTGTGCTTTAACTTGAAAGATTTGGTGCTCTCAAGTCACTGCTGTGTTGCTGATACATGAAATGAAATCAGTACCTGTCAGAAAACCCACCCTGGGAGTCACAAGTGCCCGGTCACACCTTCACTATCTACTCAGATTTCTGGCTGGAGGGAGGCTTGACACACTCATGGGAGAGGGGCCTTCACATGACCCCTTATAAATGAAAAGGGAAGGTACCTCAGAAGACAGATGATCTCTGCAAGGGAGTGTGTGGTGGATGAGGCAGGGTTCCTGCCTCTTCAGAAGACCATAATCTGGATTTTCCAGCCCACCACCACTTTGCCCTGAGGCAAAGGTGCACTGAGTTAAGAAGAACATGGAATAAGTGCACAAATACGGAGACTTCTTTATCTCTCTAAATAGTAGTGTTGTAGGTTTTCCTCACAGAAAGAAAGAAAGAAAAGAAAGAAAGAAAGAAAGAAAGAAGAAAGAAAGGAAGAAAGAAGAAAGAAATAAGAAAAAGGAAAAAAGAAAAAAGAAAGAAGAAAAAGGAAAAAAGAAAAAAGAAAAAAGAAAAAAGAAAAAAGAAAAAGAAAAAAGAAAAAGAAAAAAGAAAAAAGAAAAAAGAAAGAAGAAAAAAGAAAAAAGAAAAAAGAAAAAAGGAAAAAGAAAAAAATTTCAAAGGGAGAAGCTGTTCATTAGTGTAGATATTTCGGCAGCAAACTAAGGTGGGAGCATGGCTTGAAAAAATATAGGGGTAAGAAAGTAAATTTCCTACTCTTCCCTTGTTCGTTTTTTAAGATTCCTCTTTCTCCTCTTTTTTATTTTTTTTCTCTCATCTCTGTACATTTTATAGCATCAAATATTTGCTATAATATAAAAAATTCCTAGGTAAGACCTGAGGTAGATACCTAGTCTACCCTTCCTCCCCCCCCCACCAATATGAAGGTCCTGTGGCAAATGCTTCCCTTACCTGCCTTTTCTAAGGAAATCTCATCCCTTTCCTTTAGCAACCCATCTCATTGTGCAACTGATCTTCTATTAGATTCTTTCTTGTTTTACAAATAGTGAAGATGCTCATGGATGCCAAGAACAAGGGATGGCTGCACTGCAGTGTATGAGAGAATAGGCATGCATCTCTCCTCTCCATCCCCATTCCTCAGCCATTTCTCAGCCACTCTCTACCAATAATTGCCCCACCTCTTTGGCCACATCTCTGTTAACATTTACTTTGCAAGTTGTGTTACATGCACATCTACTTTTACTTGTAGTTGGTTCTTTGTTCAGGCTGGTTACTGGATGTACCAGAGGAGAAGTAGCGTAAGGGCTTCCACAGACAGCTCCGGAGAAAAATCACCTCAGATGAGCTTTTGGCATGGGAAAAGATGCTTTGCCAGGTATTTCAAGGCGGAATGGGAGGCAAGCATGGAAGGGGAGCTGTAAAGGCAGAACTCAGTGGGTTCTACCAGCTTCTCTTCAAATGCCATCAAGAGTGTCAGTGCTGCAAAGAGGAGCACACCGAACTCACAATGCAGTTGGGCTTCAGCCCTGAGTTTACTTCTGTGGTAACAGACATGAAATATGGTGTAGAAGCAAAAAACAATTTCTGCTTTTGCCCATAATACTGAGTTATAACTAACCTTAGCTCTCTGCTGATTTCTGCCCTGGTTTTATGCACATTGACTGTATCCGGAGGCAAAGCCATGGCTTCTATTTTCATACTTGGTTCTCACATGAAATAATGGGCGGAGAGGAGGAGGGGGGAAGATGCAGCTGCAAAAACAGTCAGTGAAACATAAAAATCCCTATTGTTTTGTTGTAGTTCTCGGTGCCCTTCAACTTCTGGGCACAGACAAGACCTCCCCCTGCTCAGGTTCAATACGCAGGGGAGCCTTGAGGCTCAGAACTCCCTACTTTTCCTAAGCCTGGCTGTCAATTGTGCTTTTGTTCATGGAAAAAAAAAATAGCCCAATGCATGCTAATTTATAGCCAGGGAAGCAATTAAAAAAAAGTTTATTATCCTTTCCCCCCTGCCTCTCAAATGGAGTGTTACAGCAGCAGGGTTTTTTGGTAAACTTGACACAAACTGATGTCAGTGATGGGGAAGCAAGGCCAGGAACCAAGCACAGATCTTTACATCTTCCCTCCACATAAAACGGGAAGCCTTCCAATTTTGTCTGTCTGCCTATATGCAGGAACATGCTTGCTTTAGGAAAACCTAGGCACAAAGACACACTTATTTCCTTAGGCTTTGTCAGTAAATGCGTTCTGTACACATCTCCCTCACATACCCACTTTAACAAATGCTTATTAAACATTAAAGAAAGAATTGCCTAATATAGCCGCAATGTAGAGACATATTTACCTTTTATTTTTGAACTTACTGTGTGCCTTTTTCTGTAAATTAAGGCATATTCTTAATATTCAACAAAATGTTAGACACCAACTAGTGCATATGGTGAAGTCAGCTTGTCTCTGGGTTTTGCAACTTCTTGCAAAACCTTAGAACTGCACCAGTAGAGGTTTTGCCAGTAGAAGAGGACTGGCTAATGTCCTTTTTTCTTTCAGGAGGAACTGGGTTTTTCAAAACCGATTGTAAAGAAGGCAGTAGATGTCTCTACCTTCTACATATTTGAGTGGAGTCATGATGTGGAGTTGATAGTGCCCGAATGCTTTCAAATGAGCAGGTAGCTTTCACAAGTACCCCAGAAGTCACACGGGGCAGGTGGGGATGGGCAGCCTCTGCAGGACAAGCTCCTTTTGAAGCATCTCGTGGGCAGAGACCACGATTCTTCCCTGCACTCCCACCAAGCACCACAGACCTGGGGGAACTTCTTGCAGTAGTTTAAAGCAAAACACAAACTCTTCGCTGGTGACACAAGTGCTGATGATTGAAGACGGTGAAAAGTGACTTTTCCCATTGGCCTGTGCTCTCACACAGTAATACCAACGATGTAACCAGACAGCTCTTGCACATCCACTGCCACGGGTTTCCCCCTCATCTTGCAAGTATTTAATTCTGTATTGCACAAGCAGAGGCCTCGCGGTGACAAATCCAGAGGCAGGGCTGTCAGTGACGGTCAAATTTGCAGTGATACATGCACTGCTGACTGTATCTGAGCTGCATTTCTAGACAGAGCAGGGCATGGAGCGTTAACATGAAGCATCTCCAGTGGCATCCCATAGAGAAACAGACCAGCACAAACACTACTAATATATTAGGGACTACTGCAAAAGCAACTCAGGAAGGAAGTCAGGTATCTGGAAGCCTAGACCAGGTCTTCCCAGCAGCATGAATGTCTGCCATAAAGTCTAGGCTATTGCAGGCATATCTCACACAGAGACAAGGCTTTTACCTTCAGCAAACTTCAATTCAGAAAATTCTTAACCGGTGTTTGTGCTTGATAGCACAGCTTCGATGACATTAGCAGCACTAGAAGAAGTAGGAATGAAATTCTAAACATAAGATCCAAAGCTACATGGAGTCACACTTTAAATTATAGAGGCCCAAGAACGTGGCATAGGCATTTATCACTCCTCATTCTCATCAGGATGATCAGCTTCAAATGATGTCAGCAAGCAGTGGGCACCTACAACAGCTTTAGAAACAGGGCCCCTTGCAGTTCTGAAGACATCATTCTGAGCATCACCTTACGGTATTGGCTTTGATATCACATATTGGGAGCTTCAGAATGAATTGGGGAAGCAATAACCCTAAACATAGAGAGGCTATCTGATCTCTCCCCTGCTTGCAGTGTGGGTGCATGCAGGACATTTCCACTGTGCAGCCCATTCCCTGCACCCCCGTGTGAGGAGGAAAGCCCCCACTCTGCTCCCACTGAGGGACACCCAGTGCTGGGAGGCAAAGGGAGTTCTGAGGAGCACCAAGAGGACAAGGCCAAGTGGGGACTGTGAGGGGGAGGGAAGGTGTGATGGAAATGGAGAGCACTAATTTCTGTGCTGTCCCTTTCAGGCACTGTTGGTGCCAGGCTGGTTTGTGTGTGTGTACCACTCTGCAGGTGGCCTTTCCATGGGCACCCTGATCCCAGCTGAAAAGATTCTGAGGGCCTGAAGGTGGCTGGAGGAGACCGTTTTCGTGGCAGAATAACGAATGTGATTAAACCACCTCTTCCTCCTTCTGCCTGCCTTCCCGTTTCCCTTCCCCCCTTCCCTTTCTCCTCGGTGTCCAGGGCTCTTGGCAGCAGCCCAGGAAGGCATGGGACTGTCCCGATCCCTGCGGGACCAGGGGCTGCGCTCCATCCATCCATCCATCCATCCATCCATCCATCCATCCATCCATCCATCCATCCATCCATCCATCCATCCATCCCACGCCGGTCTCGCGGCTGCAGCCCGGCAGTCCCGCGGCAGTGCGGAGTGCTGCGGGGGTTTCCTCCCGCTGCCCGGGCACTGCAGGCAGCTTCTCAGCTCCGGGTGGGGAGGACACCCCTCCCATCTGCGGGGCACCTCGTGCAAATTCCAGCACCCCAAAGCCACCCGAGGTGCTCCCCCCGCCCCACCGGGCGCTGCTCCCTGGGGCTCCCTAGCTGCAGCAATGCGGAAAAATAGAAAATAATATACATGCCCGCACGAGTTTTTATTCCCTTCTTCCCACTTTTTAATCTTTATAATAGTTGTTATAAACTAGCCCTGCCTCGGGGCTTTGCCATGCTCTGAACCTGAGGGAGGTGAAAGTGGGAGAAGAGCGTTGGAGGGATGGGATGGATGAAATGCAGTCAAAGTTGGTTCCCCCTGACCCCCCTTCCTCCTCCAATCCAAAATCAGAAATTACTGCCCGAGGAGCAGATACTCCGTTTTATTTGCTCGTAAAAAAAAAAGTTTTCAAAGCCTAATTTCCACCAGATACATTGATTTTCCGTAAACAGAATTAAAACAATACGCTCGAGTAGGTGCCATTAAAGCCGAGCCATTTCTGGCTGTTAATCACGGGAGAGAAGGATTAGAAAAATCAGTAAAGGAGCACTGAGTTTGAAACGCAAAAATCCAGAGTTTAGGAAGTGTAAGCTCAGAGGGGGCTGAAGCAGCTCAAGAAACAAGGAGAAACCCTTAATAAGAGTTAAAATTCAGTGTCAGGTTACTTCTCGATATTGCAAGGAATACGCCGTTCCTGTAAGGGATTTGTGGTTGTGAAATGCACCCCTTGATAAAATACCGTTTGATGTTTGTGACGAAAACCAAAACAATCTTTTTTCCCTTTAACTCCCGATTTCCAAACAAAAAACAAAACCAAAACCAAACAAAAAAAACATCCCAGAAAAATCCCTCTAAATTTCCAGCCGCAGCTTTGAGCAGCTTTCCTGGCGATATTTGCTTCAAACCTCACAGGCGCAGTACCCCTGTGTTCCCGAGGTCTCCCTGCCCTCCCTTCCGCCTTTTCTGCTGCTTGGATGGTCTGCAATGCCCGGCTAAATAATTGCTAGAATTCGAAAAAAAAAAAAAAAAAANAAAAAAAAAAAAAAAAAAAAAAAAAAAAAGGGGAAAAAAAAAAGCCGGGAAAATGCGCACCAGCATTCAGGTGCTAACCTACTTATTTGAAAGTAATTTATTTTCCATTTTGCCCGTTTTCTCCCTTTAAAACAGAACGCTGAAAGAAAGAATAAGTGCTTTAACATTTCAGTGTTGTGCTCTGGTAATTACTTTTTCACTTTTCCCCTAAGTTCCAATGTGAAAACCTCACAGGGGGGTCTTTGCTGTAGCAGGGCTACAGTTCCCAATCCCAAGCGCAAGATCTGCAATTACAAACCCATTCGGTGCCCTTCCCTATCATTAATATGCACAAAATCCTGCTGCTAATCTTATAATCTGTTTTGTTTCATCAATTGCTTGCCTAGCACCAGGCGGGAAAGAAAAAGAGAGAAAGAAAAAGAAAGAAAGAGGAGAAGAATAAAGCCGGAAAATCACGGAAAGCTTCGGAAAGTAAACGGAAAAGCCAAATAAATCGGATTTTATTTTTGATAAAGCAAAAATCGTTAAGGCTGTTAAAAGGAAGCAGGATTTTCCGCTGGAGGGGTGGGTGTCAGGGAAATTTAAGGAAAAATCTGAATATATCCAGCATTTTATTTGCATATTCGATTTCTCCACGTACGGGTCACGAAGTTCCTTAAGCAGTCAGCTGCGGGGGAGGGAGGGTGCGCGTAAACACCTCAGGAGAGTGTATTAATATCCCTCCAGTTTGCCGAGGAGGAGGAGGCGCCGAGAGCGGGCGAGCCGTGGGTGCGGGTTCGGGGCGCTCCCGCCGCCCCCCGCGCTGCCCTCCGCGGCCGCGCAGCTCCCGCGGGCTTGTCACGCCTGGTCATTAAGACTTCAGTAAAACAATGAAGACATTAGTTTTTTGAAAACGTCCTCATCCTACTCCTCCCTCCCCCCGCTCCCTCTTCCTGCGCGGTATGAAGGGAATAAAACCCTCTACACCACGCGCGTCCCATTGAGATTAATGAAAAAATTATGCCAAAAAAGAAAAAAAACCCCAACCCACAACAAAAAAACAACCGCAAACAACCCTTGTCTCATATATCTTATTCTCCGTGCCCCGCGCCAGGCCTCGCCGCCGCCTTGCCGTGCACCTGATGATTTATTAACGCAATCTGCGGGGAGAACGACACGCGTGCCCGGCTACGGCTCGTCCCAGCTCATCTCCTAAGTAATTGTTTCTCATTAGTTCTGATAATGTTTTAATAGCGCTGCCCGTAATTTAGTCAGCCTGGAATTAATAACGGAGGGTGTCCAGAAACGCACGGGGGTGAGGGGGAGCTGCAATATAAGCAGGTAGTCTTTAATTAATCAGATTAGCCCGGAGGTCCCCGCGCTGTAAGGGATCCCCCGGCGCAGCGCCTCGGACGGGACCCGGGTGGCAGAGGGGGAGAGAGGGGGGTCGGCGCTCGCTGCTCGTCCCCAAACTCCGCGGAGGGGCCGAGGGGGGCTCTGCCCCGGCCCCCGCCCGCCCCGCGCTCTCGGGGCCGCTCCCCGGGCCGGGCCCCGCCGTGTCCCCGCCGCCCCCGGGGGAGCCGCGGAGAGGCGCTCCCGCCGCCCCCGCGCCCCCTTTCCTCACTGCTTCCACGCGGGCCGATTGGTGGGGTTCTTCCTCCCCCCTTTTCCTCTCCTCTTAATTAAACCAAAAATAACCCGAAATCAGTGAAATCGCTGCTCGGCGACGGAGGGGAAATGCGCTAAGCGAGGAAACGGGAGGAATAAGGCACTGTGGCTCCATACGTGAAATGGCCATGGAGGCGGGGAGAAATGAAACTAAAAAACAACTGTTTTCTATTTACAATTTTAAATAAACAGAACAGCCTTCCCCGCGGTGTTTGTCTAAGTGTAGCAGCATAGCTGCTGTGTAGGTCATGAAAAGGTTGGTGCATAGTTTAAAACTTCCCATTCTGTTAATTTCTTAAAGAACAGTCGTTCATAGTCTGAGCACAAAAGCTCATGATTTAATGAGGAACAGAAACAAAATCTCTGATTGTTGGTGTTTCAAACTTCATTGGAGTCCTCTGGCAACCACAAGTTGATCCTCTGCAGCTTCAATACCCTTTAGCCCTCCATATAAGAGTACATGCTGAATAGAGGACAATGCCTGGTTGTTATGTTTATTTACCCTTACTACAAGCTGGGTTAACCTCTTCAAAACAGCTTTACTAAGCCCGTTAACCACACAGCCCACATGATCTGTAGCCGTATCCCTAATGTGATGTAAATCTGACTCGAGACCATATGCACAAGTTCTGCTGCATTGTGTCTCCAAAAACTACAAGTTTATTGCCATCCAACCCTTCCCGGGCTGGACGCTTCCAGGAGGAAACTCTCTGAATAGCGACTGCTTAAAAAAAAGAGAAGAAAGTCAAGAGTCCTGCATTGTTGGAGCATTATTTTTAATGGCTCTTGCACATTTACAGAAGGGTGATGTGCGGGGAAAGCAAAGCTCACACAGGGTAAAGATTTTCGTCGCAGTTATTTCAGCTGGTGCGTAATTATTTGAGGCTTTCTCCTTTCTGCCAGGAGAGCAGGAAGAAGCACAGATAGAAATAGAAACAATTGAATCAGTTTTCATCTGCTATTTTAACAGAGTTCAGGGCTTACGTTTTGCCTTTCTCCTTCAGTGAAGTCATAATCCTGCATTTTACTGTGATGTCACAGCGTTGGTGATGTAACTTCATTGTGGGCTATGAGTAGAACATGGGCCATGCAGGAGTGAGCAGAGGTTTGAGTTGGGAATAGTTTTAGTAATTAGCAATTCTGGCAAGCAAACTGATCTGCAAAATGGAACAAACAGATCTGCAAAATGGAAATGAATTTCTGTTTAAGCTTGACGTCTTTAATTTCCCCCCCCACCCCGCCCCCAAGTATTATAGTCATCTTTTAAAACAGCTATTGGGGCCCCATGGCGAGAGCTTCATTTACCAGCTCATTTTTTCTTGATGGCTGTGGCAAGCGTAACAATGTTCTGTGCCTGCTTCAGTAATGGCATGTCGATCATGCTCCCGCGGAAAGTAAACGCTCCCTGGAAAAGAGAGAATATGAACTTCCTGAGACACCTTTGGAAATTGTAGTTGGCACGTCTTGTTCTTTAAAAACACATCTGTTTGCCAAGAAACATCATCTCCCTCAGGAATCCTGAAGAAGTTTTAGGAGACAAGCTAGTCAAGACAGGGCAAGTGCATTTAAAGAAATGCGGAGAGCAACAAGCTCTCCAAAGAGGAGGCAAAAAGAGAGAGAAAAGAGAAGCCCAGGGTGCAGCTGGCCTGTTTCAGCCTCTCTAGCTGGCAAACACTGAGGGCCAAGAGCAGTGAGGCCGTGAGTGCCAGCTGGGGAGAGGGGCTGGCAGACACCACACCTGGGGGCAGCTCTGCTCCCCACCTCCAGCATCACCATCCAGCATCCATCCAGGGCTGTGCCACAGGGCCAGCAGGAAACTGCCTGCAGACAGAGGGCAAAGCCAGTGGTTATCTTTGTCAGTAAACAGTAATGGGTGTTTGTGGAGGTGGAGGGAAGTTTTCTTGACTTGGGGGTTTGCTGAGGTTGTGCTGCTGCTGCACCTCTCCATTAGTTCTCCAGTGCTAAAGACAGGCTAGGCCTGTGCTGAGAGCCAGGGACTGGGATGAAAGCTGGAATAACCAAGTGGATGGTGCAATAATATTGCCCAAATCTCCTCTGTAGCCAAGATAAAGCCCACCTGAGCACCACATATAGGGTATTTCCCCAAATGGATGCAGAACTACTCTGTGTGCCTCAGCGGTGGTGATCTGAGAGTTAGGATAGGTTTTAAAGGTCACTTCGTATTCCTAAGGATTTTTTTGTTGGTACCTTGGTGACAAGTTGAAAACAATTAACTATGAATCTCAGTTAAATCTTAAACAGAGGACATATGTTTTAAATAGTGCCAAATGTGACTTGTTCCTTTAGATGCTTTAATCCCCACGTACCGCTGAGGTAGTATTTGGAAGATAAAACACTGCGTTAAGACATGCTGAAGTTCGATAGCCAAAAAAAAATCTTATTTGCAATTCTAACGGTAGTTTGACACATTAAAAAACCCCCAAACAACAAACCCAAAAATCCAAGCACAAAGGTGCAACCCCTTCCCTGAAGAACTCAGAACTGAGGGCCTGGCCCCAGCACTGCGCAGGGCATCTCTGTGAAAGCGCTGCACACCCTTTTAATGTCCTGCTGCAATCGATGAGGGATCACAGGCTGGCCTTGGGTTTGACAGTGAGCAAGGCTGACCTAGAGCAAGGCATGGATGACAGCAGCACTTGTGTCTGTGCATGAGCAGTGACAGAAATGCGGAGGAGAACAAACCTTTTTCCGGTTTTCATTTGGGGCTTGATGATTATTAAATAGAGGACCCCAGTAAGTAAAGTGAAAATATAACCCATTTACAGAAATGTGTAGGAAATGTGTTGCTCCAGTGGCATATCTAGCTAAACTAAAGCAGTATTAATTAAATATTAAATCATGTTCTGGAATATTTAAGACAAAAAAACACCTTATACAGTAATCTAATACAAATCAGTATTCTTGCATGTAAGAGCAAGCTGTATTAAAGCCATTGAAAACATAATAGTAAAAACTATTATTTTATCGAAAGTAGATTTTCCTACTATAGTTTGCAATGTTTCAGGTAGGTTTGGAGAATAATGGGACTGACAGATATTCAAGGGTTGGTGCTTCAAATTGAATTTTTTGTTTACTGAGCAAACGATCACCCTACCTTACCCCAACAATACCAACATCATTACTATTATTATTACTACTATTAATAATATACCACTTTTAATTATAGCTACATATCAGTAATTTTCAGTTCTACTTCCAATACTTTCAAGAAAATGCAGCCTCAAACTATTCAATTTATTACTTGTTGTGAAAAAAATTGAGAACTAATAAAAATTTTATGATGTAGGACTTATTTGGAATAATTCAGGTCTATGCAGTGATCTCAAACTGCAAGGTACATTTTTTTAACTGTAAGAAAAACATATTTTACTTATCCTTTTTTTTCTATAGGCATTCAGTAATACCCATTCAGTAACAGCTGATTCAGTAGCTAAATAAAGAGTAAAGCTAATTCAGTAACAGCTGTTGCTCACAGGAGAAATTTGCATGTGGGATGACAATCATAAATAGAAATATGCTGAAGTCTCAAATCATCCTTCCCAGTTCTGTGAAAGGGTGACTTAGGAGTACAGTCACCCTAAGTACCTGCAGTAGTTTGCAGAAAGAGATGGGTGCCTAGCAATGTCAGTTCTGATACCTGGTGGTCCAAATCATGGCTGGGAGGGTCTCATCCCTTCCGCTGACTGGATACAGAATGATCTAAAGTCAGATTCCCCTGCAGGTACCTAAGTTGTACCATGATGAATCTGGATCAGAATGTCTTTTTTACAAAGCAAGAGTTAATTAAACAGCATGCTTGTCCTCTCTTCATTAAAATAATATGTTTAGAAAGGAAAACAGGGTAATGGTGTGTATATGGACACACAAACACTGAACCACGTGAGAAACACCGTACGTTCCCTGCTTGTCAGTGTGCAGCTGTACTTCGGGTTGCTAGGAATTTGAATTCTTGAAGGAAAAAAATGCCTTTTTTCTTTCCTAACAGCAAAGGGTAACATGAAGTTGGCTTCTCTGCCTGTTCACTCTGAGGCTTATTTTCCCCCTGCTAATTTGCAGTGTTGAGCTAAAGTCCAGAAAAAGAAACCGATTTTAATGCCATTGAATATACCCTATTCACTGACTCTCTTTCCACCCACAGGTTTCAACAGATAGGAAATACCAGTAATTACAGCTTTGTCCCCATGCTCTCTTTTCCAATTCTGCTAGATGAAATTTGCCTCTAGCATTCTTTTGATTTTCTCTCACATGAATATAAAGAAAACAAGACTTTCTATAAACACTATTTGCTTTGATAGCATTAATCTGGGGATTAATTTAGTCATAGATCTAAATTTTCTTTTTGGCTAATTTTCTCAACAATCTCACACTTCCAGCCTGTACTTAGATTTCCAGTAGTTCAACTATGGGACCAAGGGCATGCTCTTAAGGAAGCTTGCAGCATGAACGGGAGCAACGGCAGGTGGGTAATGCAAGGCTGGGATTTGCATCCATCACATTCGGTGGCTGTGGTTCTTGCTCACCATGTAACCATATAAATCATTCAGAGGGAGCCTTTTCAGAACCCTGCAAAGGGACTCTGCCATCAGGCTAATCAAATGTGTCAGACCTGCCTTGGGAAGAGACAGGTCCTCCAGGTAAAGGCTGATGTAGAAGCTGGGAGGAGGACCATCCAGGAGGCAGAGCTGCAGAATATGGCACAGCCTCCATGTGACAATACCTGGATGCAAGTAACTCAGGTGGGATGAGAAGTGGGGAAACGGAGGACAACTGTGGCACTCACCAGAGAGCAGTCTGGAAGCACAGCCCTTCTGAGGAATGGGTGGCTTTGTGGGCCAAAGACTCTGCCCCCGTTTTAAGTGATGCAGCACAGATTCTGCCGTGCCTATCCAGTGCCATCCTTCATGCAGTCACACAGAGAATGTGCTGAAGGCAAAGCCCTGTGAGAAATATGGTGCCTTTGGCACTCACCAGGCTGCAGTGTAGGGGAGCTGTAAGGGCACTTTGGCTGGCCCACGCTGTACAGCTGTGAAGGCAGCACAACACAGCAGAGGGGTTTGTAAATACAGAATGTCTGTGCTCCCTCAGCCCAACTGCTCTATAGGTCTGTGAGGGCAGACTACCAAGGAGGAATCAAGGAAGGAAGTGAATGGGCAGTGCTTGTTTGGGTCATCATGCAGAGTAGCTAAAAGTCCTTCCCAATTGACTGACAAGCAAGGAAAGACTCAAGGTGTTTCCTTCTGGCATGAAGTATTATTCACAATGACATTTAACGCTCTGTTAGGACAGCAGTAACATTCTTTAAAAGTCACAGCAATTTATGCAGGATGCAGGCCAGGCTGAGTAAGGTCTTAACAGCTCTGCTTCGAATTTCAGTATATCCTAAAGCACTGTGAGGATGGAACAAAGAAGATTTGGCAAATACAGAAAAAGCTGTAAGTGAATTAAAATTTTACAAAGCTTCTAGGTCTTGGATTTTTTCCTCAGGAGGTAATGGCAAATGATAGTCTTGGAAAAATGGGAATTCAGAATGGTCAGCTCCAAGTGACGCAAGGATCCAGCCTACAGGCAAGAGAAGCCATAAGGCAGAGTTGACAGAGAACAGTCATTTTCACAGGTCAGGACATGAAGATATAGGCTTATGATAAAGGAGGGCAAATCAGTTGTGCAGTAAGAGTAACAAATGCAACAAATTTCCAGGTGGTTGTGGAGAGACTGAAGACATGCAGAACCAAACTTTGTAACACACCAGTTTGGCAGATTTTGTGTTTGTACCTTATGAACTTCCTTTTAGATAAATGCAGCCACTCCAGCACAGCTCAGACCTAGAAAAGTTCAACGTGTAATTGAGGGATCTTCTTTGACAACTTTGAATGTGACCCTGGCTGCATGATGCCATGGATCTTGAACATGGCTCTTGTTATATCTATATGTCATCCTTAAAGATTTCCCTTGCCTGTAAGAAATGACATGTACCAAGTCACAGAAAGAGTCTTAGCGTTGGTCTGTCATTTGCCATGGCAAGAGATGAACACATTAATGCAGTGTTTCCTGGAACATGAAGACCTCCTCTTCTTGTGCGTGTCTCTCCTGTATTTGGGAACATTTACCTTGTGAAACGTTTTGGAGCAGTGAAGAGCTTGGTAAATCTGTAAGACCATTTCATAACCAGAGTACACTCATTTTTAGTGGCAAGAAGCATTTTACCTTTCTAGAAGTTAAACAGACAGGATTCAGGGTCCATGATTTCTGTGTTGTCTGGGGATCAGTATTTTGTGGTGGAAGGAGGAGAAGGGAAGAAATGATACAGGTAATTTTCTTGCTAGTGTTTATCATGGGTATAATGGAATTGCATAATAAATGGAACTGAGTTGACTTCGACTACAACAGGGGATGGACAGGATGACAAGTGAGGTATGCTTATGTTTTTCCGTAAGATCAGGGAATGTAAAGTTTTATACTTCTTCATCTGTACCGAAACCTTTTCATATGATACTACAATGTTACATGGGGTTTTACTCTCACCATATTTTATTTCTTCATGTACCACTGGATTAAGGAGAGAAACAAGCAGTAAAAAACTATCATGATACAGAACATTTAAGGCACCTCATAGTAATGTGACACAATTATCTCTGAGTTGTGTATTAAAGTACTTGAGTTAATTAAAGTCAAACAATAATTGTTCTGGGACACGTGGGACAGTGATCAGACGAGCTAGTCCCCTCTGGTTGACAATACAGAAGAATTAGATGTACTCCTGCACCTGGGAATGCTCGCAGCTTTTTCTTCAGCATTTGCTCCGTCTGTGGTGTCTTGTGGTTACCTGTGCCTCCATCCACATCTATCCCAATGACTGCAATGAGCTCACTAAGAGGGTTACTGCAGACCCTCAGTTCTTAGACCACTGTAATCTACTAATCACCTGCATTTGTACTGAATATGAAGATTTGTTTTCCTAAGATATAGCAAGTATATAAATTTTGAAGTACCAAATAACTCCTGTAAATTCCAAAAAGACTACTGGCTCCCTGTCTGTTGCCAGATGGACTCCACACATAAGCATTGATTTTGAGAACTCTGTGCTCTGTTTTCAGAACCACTGCTGTGGTCCACTCAGTCATTGTCCAGCCTTTGCTAATAAACCTTTGATTTGATGCCTTGATCTCGTCATACATGTAGCCAACAACTTTAACTCCCATGTGACAGTTGTGACAGGATTTTCTGACAGATATTTATATAGGTTGCATTAAGATTGTGGCTTGCCTCCAGCAGAAAGAAAAACCCCAATTGTCTTGCATTAGATGAAAGAATATAGCCAACAGTGCTAGGTTAATTTGTTGTGTGTGTCCACATATCCGCTGTCCTAGGCCACTGTGTAGAGATAGCCACCTTCTCCAAAAGCAGCTTACTCTGGGGATCTAGTCAGGCTACTTAGATATCAGGCTTGAAGGTGCTAGGGGATCCCAGTGAGTAGGTAAGGCTTTGGCATGGGGGACACTCTGGGCAGTTAGGCCAATGGAAAAAAAGGAAAAGCAAGACAAGATATTGTTCCAGGAAACTGCAATAAGGACAAGACATCACCTGCTGCTGAATTTTGAATTAACTATGGGTCTAAAATAGGGGTTATTTAATGCATGTGAAATTGCCAAAATCCCCTCTTCCACTACTTAGGGGACTACTGATTGTGTGACACTCTCACAAGTGAGGGGAGATCCTTGGACAGTACTCTGCTGTCACATGGTTAGAAATAGTGCACCACTGATAAAGATTTGTGGTTTTTTTCCAATTACTTTTCTTAACAGTTTTGCTAGCAATGCTTTCCTTTGTAGACCAAATCCCTGCAGAGTGCGTGGCAGTCTGGTTATCTCCTTGTCCTACTTGGCTGTCTTCTGTGCATCTAGGACATGGGGGAAATGGGCATAAGGGGACCAACGAGCCAGCCACCCTTCTCTCCTCCACCCCCTTCATCATTAGGAGATGTCGTGAGTCAAACAGAGCTCCCACACTGCTCTGGTAACACGGGCCAGAGGCTGTGTGTGAATACAGCCATTGTGTAAATAAGTAATTATGTAAGTCCCCTTCCAACCCCTGTGACCTGTGCCGGCACTCGCGGGCAGATGCCAGGCTAAATGGAAATGAGCAGAAGCGGTGATGCCAGCTGGCCAGTTCAAACCTTGTGTACCTCCTAACCCATATAGACAAGCGTCCTCAAGTCCACAGACACAAGAAATCTTTGATCCAGTTTTCAGAGAAACACTAATTCTTTCCATGGTAATTCAGCGTCTCACCCACTTCTGAAACCCAAAGGTCTAGTTAGGACTTTTTGGAGACACCAAAAATACGAGGAATAAACACAACAAAATCTGCTTGGCTCTGAGAACATTACCTCTAATCCTGCACAATATTAGCTGTTATAAGGAAATAAGAGTTTTGTGTTCTGCGAGCAGGGCAGATTTGGTCTTCTGAGAAGGGAAGGGAGCAGGTGGATGGCAAAGGCTCCCCATAAAAAGCATGGCATTCAGGAAGATAATTCCCCTAGGATTAATGAAAACACACATTGTTTAAGTGACTCCCTGCAGAGGAAATTTGGAAGTCTTTGCTTTGGGGCTTAAAAAGAACGCTTGGATTTGCTTACAGGTAATGAACAAAAGAGAAGAAGAGCCTGGTCACAGCAAATGGCGTTGGGTCTGTGCCTGGGGGAGGAGTGATTACCCTGAGTACAAAGGAATGATTTCTCTTGAAACAGAAGGTTGAGACCATATTTTTGGGGAAGTCAAGAGCTAACAGCTGTGATGGTGCTGAATGCAGGTTTAATTGATTTTTTTCTTCTGCAAGTTGTAGCCAAAGAGCCGTCATAAAGAGCTGGGTCATGATTCTGCCTTCTCGTAATGAACTTCCAAAGGTTAGTGAGCTGCTAGGAGGTGTTCAGTGAAATCTGGGTCAACTGAGAATATTTTCCAGACTGTGACACGATAATGCCTCTCTCTCTTCTCTGTTCAGGCCTGTCCTGCCTCCAGAGCAGGCTTACACATAACTCTGGCTTTCTTTAAATGTCTTTGCAGTAGGTAAGAAACACCCAAATAACCAGTGCAGTCACATATGACACACTGAAGACTTCACAGGCAGTGAGCTGTATGGATAAAGCTTTTTGGGCTGCATATTTTCATAGCCTTTCCTTTGGACCCTTTCACATTCACCCCTCTTCTGTAACAACAGTATGGGCGGAAAGACACTTGTACAAAAGATCTTTGGGGAAAATAAATGATCCCTGAAAAGGTTTGTCAAAAATATCTTTTTGGCAAGAGGAGATGCTCAGTGGGTCTCTGACCTGTTGAAGCATGGATGGGGAGGGAATTCTGCGAAGTACCATCACGATCAATTTTCTGTAGCCATTTTGTTGATATGTAGAAAACATTATAAATCACTGCCTTTTGTTTCTTTTTGCCAGTGTAATCTTCCACTGGAGTAGAAGTAGTCAGTAAGTTCAGAGGATAAATCAGTTTGTAATGCCAGAAGCAGGCCTGTTTGTTTGAGATAGGCTTCTACCTCTAGGAGCAGATGGAAGGACACAAAAGGTCAAGAAAGAAAGAGCAACAACCACATGAAATAGAGATTGATTTTTGCCTCAAATAACTCCTGAGCAGCAGTGCAAGAACTCTGACAGAAGAAGCCCTTTCTAAAGCTCAACAGGTAGAAAGGACTTTGTGATCCTTCAAGTCCACAGTGGGGCAGGAAAGATGAAGAACAAGGACCTACAAGGTCCTTCATTTCTTCTCCACCTGGCATTACTGTTTCCAGTGCATACACAAGGGTTTCGCCCTGCTGTATGAGCCAGACAAGCTGTTTTTCCTTCTTACAGTCCCCCAAGCTGCCTGAACCACCAGGGACAACCCTTTCAGCTGGGGTAGGCCTGGGGATCCTGCTTGGTCCAGCTCCAGAAACTCCTCAGGCCACCAAAGTCTAGTCCTCTCCCTCTCCCTGAGCAAACAATCTATTTAAGATCCCTGAATGAAAGGCAGGTAAAAGGATTTTTTTTATTGCTGTCTTTGCATTTTCTTTAGTTACCTTCTCATTGTGGTTGCTGCCTTCCTGTGTGCTCCTCCAGAGCAGGAAGGAATAAAATTAAAGAAGCAGAGGAAAGTTCTAGAAATCAGGAATATTCTCCACTGGTTTTCATTCTCTGTCTTATACTGTATTGGGAACGGAAGAATCCTAGAGAGCACACTTGATGCTGCCAAGCAAATCTTTATTTTATAGCACAAAAGCAGCTTCCTGGACAAACAGCCTATCCAACCATGCATTTTTTCTCCCTAGTGAGCATCATGGTTATTATATGGAAAAGTGAAAAGTAACTGATATTAAGACTTTAGGATCCTCAGATGCCCTTCATTTATTAATTTGGAATTAACTTGAGGTTTATAGTCACGGAAGCAATTTGTTAAATATAAACTAGAAAATTCAGTCTGAAACTAAATGACTACAGGGCACACAGACAGCATTTGATGCTGAAGGGAAAGATAGCTGTAAAATACAAGAGAGTTGAGAAAAATAATAATAGTGAGGCTCATTCTGCCAACAAGCATGGAATTGCTGATATTTCTGTATTCTGTGTTTTTTCTAATTTCAGATTCCTTTCCTGAATAGGATTGAACAGCCATTTTTTACTGTGATTCTCTATTTCAACCAACAGAGCTTTTGCAGAGAGCCACTCCAGGTCCCTGAAAAAGCTGGCTAGCACAGAGAGGAGTGAAAAGGCAGCAAGACTGCTGCTACTTAAATTAACTGAAACAATATTTTGGCTGTACAGGCTTCTGAATTCCCTCAGTAAGGCTTAAAAAGAGCCATCTGGTCAGAACATTACCTCTCTAGTTAGATCCTGCTTTGGAAATTGAAATGAGGCTCATGAGCACTCGTTAATGCTTTTTAAAGAGGGATTTTGGAGGTGGGTAGTTGCCTTGGTGGGTTGGTCGGTGCGGAGCAGGTTTTGGCACGATGGTGAGCAGGTGTCTGCAGTGCTGGGCGTCTTCCCACTCCTTGCCCATAGCAAAGCATCGCCTGCACTGGGAATGTGCCCACACAGCACGGCCCTTCCAAAAGCAACTCACCCTGCATTTACCTCCTTGAGCCGACAAGGGTGGAGGAGTTGTGCCTTGCTGAGGAGGAGCCCAGAGAGCTGCCATCCTCTGCAGGGCCTGTGTCCCCCGGGACCGGAGCAGCTGCCTCCTCCAGGAGCTACCTTCAGGTGGAAAGGCTATGGAGGCGCACAGATCCATCCCGCTCCTGGCTCATGGTGAAACTTCTCCCCGCGGGAAATATCAGTGTGCCATCCGAGTCCCTCTCCCTCTGTGTTTTGGACACAGGTCTTTAATGAGTGGAGGAAAACAGATTAAGAGCCACTGAATGCCTGCTGGGGAGTGGAAAGTGGGGAAGCTGGCAAGAACATGTTTTTGTATGAGTTTCTGCCCTGCTTAGAAGCTTTTGCAGCCCCGTGTAGTAAAATCTGTCTCCTTCTCTCCCCACCTGGCATAACTCCCTCAGGACTGATTGCACGAATGTAGGAACCAGTATAGCACAAGCAATTAGCTAATACAGCCCCTTCTGCTCTATTGTAAAGGTTCAAAATTTGCCCCCAGATCTTTCTAAGAAAAAAGCCTTCAACCGTGACACCAAACACATTTATAAAGCATTTTTCAAATACTAAAACAGTATAGAGAAACTTTGAGTACCAATATGAGCTCTCTGGATCTCAGCTTTGACATTAAAATTTCACTTGGCCACTTTTTAAAAATATAAACAACATAACAGTGGCCATGCTTAAATATCACCAGCACTGTTCATCTTTGCATAGAGATGCACCTGAGCCTAGACTTCTAAAGGCTGGTGCTCCTTAAAGGTGGCAATTAATCACAAATTCCTGAATCCCGCACTCTGCAGTGAAAGGAATACACATTGCCTAATTAACATAAAGGACAGCAAATGCCCTGTGGTCTCGGAGGGAGGCCTGACAGCGCTGCAGCCCAGCACGCACAGAGCTATCCTGAGCTGCCACTGTCACCCTGGGATGGGATCCAGCCTGGGTGGTGGCACCTCAGAACTCCGCAGTCTGTCCTGGGCAAGGGGAGTGGGGGGCTGGGCTGCTCCCTCACTCCCAGCTCTACATAAAGCCCCGAGATATAATGTCCTGTAAAGTGCAATATAATCCCTGTGGGTTGATGGGGTCTCATACAGCCCCGTGCCTGAGGGATGCTCCTGTGCATCCCTTCCAAGAGGCGCCCCTGGGACACGGTCCCGCTTTCCTAGCAACCACGGGCTGGATTGAGACACGGTGGATCCCACGTGGCTGGGGAGCCCTCCTGGGGTCCACGGCACAGCCCGGAGAGGGAGGAAAGCCGGGAGAGACCTCCCTGTGAGGCGGTGGGAGCTGGAGCTGGCCCAAGCACGAGGGCGCATCGTCTCTAAGATACAGTGGCTTGGGGTAGCTTTTCCTAAACAAAGAGCATTAGAAGGGAGCCACTGCTGGAAATTTCCATTCCTTTGTTGGATTGATGCTGTGTAAATAAATGCATTCCTAAGATTTTTCATAATCCTGGAAAGGTCCGTAAATGAAACTGTATAGTTTGCCAAATCACTGGAGTTCATATATATTATTCCTCAGCTGCTGGGAACATGATATACAATGGCACAGAATATAATGCAAGAAACATATGCTAAAGGTCTTCTTAGAAGCACTCTGTGCATTTGTATGTGGCACGTACAAGTATTTCTTTTGATTTGCCCTATGGGATTTAAATATTCAACCCATATTACAACTTGGGTTTGTGATATACTTACCTTAACTCTAAATAATCCTTACCTGACAAGTGACCTTGGCAGCATCTAGTTATTCCCTAGTTTAATATGTGGGTGCTTTGAAAGCATTTGTAAATTAGCATGTGAGATAAATGTGTAATCAATCTTTTACTTTATTCTTCTGCTTTTCTTTATATTTGAATTTTATTTAAAAGTAAGGCAATTTGGGAAGATTCAATTTCAATAATGATATTGTGCCTGATGTATTTACATGTTGAATGGTTTAAACATGCATTTTCAACATCTAACATTTTTGTCATATATAAACACTAACTACATACAGAAGAGATGCAGTCCTGTATCTAGTGTACTGGTAATGTAAGACTCAGGAGTTACTTAAATAGTAAATACTCTTATATCCTCATTGTTAGAAATCAGATTTTTTTTTAAAAATAGGATAGTAACTTCTCCCACTTGATTCAGTTAATCTGTATTTATAAGATCACTTCCCTGTTTAACGTAGTACAAATGCTTTAGAAATTTCTAACAGAAACTGTCCTTTAGACTACTGGAATGATGTTTATCACCCTTCTTTTTAATTTCTGAGCACACTGACATTTATCTTACATTTAGACTTTGCAACAGCTATGCCTGCCTTCTTTAGGATGAATATTTTAATTTTGAAAATCACATGCCCTAGTAATGCAGTTCTACTGGAAAAATACCTGGAAATAACACTTTTCTTTTTAAGCACTTTTCAGTTTTAGATCCTAAAGTTCTAGACAAAAGAGAGCATTCAATAAATAGTTGAATAAAATACAAAATGTACTTTTTCAACATTTGTTTCTACTTGTCCAAAACATAACGTTACCATTTATTTCCTAGACATGCTATCTTTTAGTTGGATTAGAAATGTAAAAAACAGCCCTACAAACAAAACAACATAGAAACCAAACCAAAGCAACCCCTTAGACAGGACTATCTCCATAAGGCAAGCCCAAATACTTCTGGCTAGCTGGTTAGCGCTCTAATTTCCTTCTGTTTGGACACTGCCACAGCATCTCTAATTCCACAGTGCTCATCTGAGATCCTAATTTTTCCTGACCTCAGCACTCACATTTGGGGGCTACTACGTCAAAGCATTTCAGCGTCCAGGATGAAGTAGCCTGGGTCAGCCTTCTTTCAAAGGAAGATTATTATGGTAATTGTAGGTCTCAAATCGGAATAGATTATAAAAGCTTATTACTGTATTTTAATATAAAATATTGTTAACTAAGAGCATCAAACTTTAAACCAAATTAATAGCAAACTATGATCCCAGAGACTGCAGACCAGTAACTTATCTACCACACAAACAGCTGCACAAATCCCTCACATTTTTCTTTCCAGGCTTTCAACTTTGATTAATAACATGGTAAAACCATGCAAGTCTCAACCATATTAACCACCGCTATATTTTTAGTCTTACTGACATGAACACTTTAATATAATAAAAGGGAAAGGAAAACAGAAGAGGTGTTTCATTAGGACATGAGGATTACTGAAACCGCTGTGTGGAGTATTTGCCAGGAGGTGGTGGGGGAAGAGTTATTACTCACATTTTAGCATGTCGTTAGGATATGGAGCGAGAGGATCCCTCAGTGAGATATGTTTGCTTTGGAAAAAAAATTAAGTAATCAGACTGTCCAAGCTCTTCTCACTGACGCAGTCATAATAGCAAATTAGAAACTCAGTTAACGAGTTTTCAGCATTACATGGAAAACTATTTTTCCAATTCTGTTATAAAGTCCAGTAATACGACAGTGCTACAAGATCCAGAAGTTCACATATTAACCTGCCAGTCCTTTTTTATTGATAGACAGCTACGTGCAAAAATATATGAAGCATGCAACCTGGTTGGTTAAAAAAATAGCCTGCACCACAAACCCTTAGCAAATTTGCTCTTGCAGCTGATTACAGAAGCTTATAACATATTTTAAAAGCATTTATGAACAGGAAAAAAATGCCCCAAACCCAAGTGAACCCCCCCAAATGGCTGATATAAACAAAAAACCTCAGCATTATGTCAGTAAAATAGCAGCTTCAAAACAAATCTAAAGACTAACGCTTACCTGACACAAAATTATTCAATATTAAACATGTTTGGCTTAATGATTGTGTGATACTGGGACTAGAGTTAAATTTAGTCCAGTCTTCTAGTTGACTGTTCATATGACAGGGGTGTTCCTTAGATGAGTTTCTGACACTAAACTCAGCTGAATGAATAGTATTAAACACATCATAAACAATATTTGGCTGAGTAAGTCGTCTGACTTTTTTCTTGCTGCATCTACCTGCCTACACATTTGCACTAGCAGTATGTTTGTAACGATGCCTTTTGTAAGGGAGCCAAGCCTTGTAAATCAGAATAATGGGCAAAACCAGTCACATACTTTGTTTCTATATTGTTTGCATGAGAAGAGCTACATTTCCAAATTGAGGGGAAGAGAACAAAGAGATCCAGGCACACAGCATCCTAATAGTGACCCTGAAATCACTGCTCTGGACAGCACCCAAATAGCATAGTCATGGCTGTACTGGAAACACCCAGGTACCACAAAGGGGGTGCAATAGCCCAGCAAGGAGAAGAGCAGAGCAATAATAAATACCTTGTCACACTTTAACTCGGAGAAGAAAGCATAATTTGACCTTTACAGCATTTTTAATGCACAACATCCGCAGTATAGGAAATGCAGGGGAACAGGGAAGGCAGACATCCCATTTTTTTCCTACCCACTAGAAAGCGGAAAAAACTGTGCAGAAAACATTTATATGGCACCAGAGAAAGTGAGACCCTATGCACAGTCTTATAGATGAACTTCACAACCGGAGGGATTTGTCTCCTACTTGAATCCCACACAAGCACATGTGAACCATTCCCACTCATCTGCACTCCCCATTCTGACATTGGGACTTTCCTTTTTAACTAGCCCAGGCTTGGCTGAGACCAAGATAAACATGTTTGGCTGCAACTTTTTTTTTTCTTTCAAAAAGAGGCAAACTGGATTATAGCAAATAACCTTTAAGATAATTAACTGACAATGCCGCAACTAGCATAAAATCTTCCTTCAGGCGACCCCTAATTTAAGTATTACTGGCACAAAGTGGAGACAGATTGTGCATCACCACCGCAATATTTACATAGCAGAAACCCACAGAGCAGGAAACGTGAGACTCAATGATGCACTAAATTAGGAACAATCATATTCTAGTGTTAATTTGTTTTCTCCTCTATCCAAAATTCAGGTCCAGCAATTGGTACAAATGCACATAAAACATTCCCATTTTTAATGATTAAGAACCACAATCTGCAAGCAGTTTCACTCAAAAGTACATTCACTAGCTACTGGGCATGTTTGAGGGATCAAACCCCCAAAAGTGAAACAGGTCTACCAGCATAGAGATTTTTTTAGAAATCGAAGGCTTCCTAATCCATTTATTTCTTTCCATAAAAGATGTCTGTGCAAGCAGTCTGAGTCCTCTGCCAGGCTACCTGACTTTTCGTTGCAAATATTTTCCTCTGACAGTAACACTGTGATTCTGCGGCATAATGGAGCAGCAGTTTTAATTCTCTGATGCTGTAGATACTTGCAGGTACTCGAAAGGCTGTGTAATCAAAGAATTAAAGTTAAAATGGGGAGGAAGGAAAAGATAGCCATCCTATTTTTAAATATACTGGGAAGTGATAAATTTATAATATACACTATCCAGAGACAGATTTCCTAAGCAATACTCTTAGTTACAGCACACTTCATAAGATAAAAGCAAAGAGCCATCATCGACCTTTCTAAACCTTAAACATTATTCAAGTTTGGTTCCACTATGGCATATTATCAAAATATTTACCTTGCCTAATCGCTGATGTTCTTCAAAAGCAGAAATCAGTTCTTGTGCCCACTTTATTTTTTCAGGGCTCGGAGAGAACTGTTCCTGGACAACAGCAATTTGGTTGGGGTGAATCACCTGCTTACCTACAAAGAAGATTAATAACACCAGAATCATGCATCGACAAACAGATGTTCAAGCAAAATGTTCCAACCACTTGAGGCTCTCATATGCCTTGCAGACTTTCTTGCTCTCTAATTATTTTACTTGGTTTCTTTTATTTTTAAACCTGGAAAACAGGCAGATAGCTTTTTGACATTATTTTAAAAGTAAAAATACCTTGTGCTATGCTTGCATTCAGTATAGTTTGAAAGAACCCACGATTCTTTCTCCTCCCTCCCCATTTCAATCCTTACATCTTCTCTCAGTCATTTCAGGTGCAATTGTTTGTCTCGGGCAGTCAATAACAATTAAGTATAATGCATCCCTGAATTTGACTATATAAATAACAGCTCCAGCCACTCTTAAATAAGTTTGTTAAAGTGTGTTCAGAAAATGAGATCTGAAGAAGATGGCAAGAGATCTGTAGGACTGAAAAGTTACCAGTAGCCTAAGGATCATGCCCTAAATTCTCAGTATTGGCTTAGCATCATATAACCCTCGATGTTGTTTAAACTGTTGTTGCTGCAATTATTGGTAGTTGCAGGTAGGCTGCAATATTTATTTAGTCACCAGTATATCAAACAACCACCAGCAGTGCCCTGAGGTTTTATGAAGCAGTTTTTTAATCCTTTCTTGTATAAACATAAGTTAAGAAAATAAAAATAGATGTTGTCTTTTTTTTTCACTAGAGATTTTCAAACGTGAATCGACAGCCACACAATCCATTTTAATCTGTGACTGAATTTAGCTACCTTAAAACAAATACATGTCTAATTTGTTTGACAGTTTTAAAAGCGCAGCGTTTGACGTTATTAGTTCATTTCTATGGGAATTTCACAGACCGGTGTGAATTCTGTGGTTTGCTTTTAAGGTGTATTGATAAAGAGAGGCTGCCGTAACTCCCAGCTTCCTGCGGAACAAATGACTCTGCTCGGTGCCAGATAACAAAACTAGTTAGAGGGATGAGCCCGATCCTGCAAACCTGCCAGCAAGTGAGCAGTCCCCTGTAGACCGAGGGTCCCACAGCCCTGCCGCCGCCGCAGCCTCTTGCGCGAGCGAGATTTCTGCACGCCAGGAGAAGCTGGAAGTGTCAGGAGCTAAGGAGGTTTCCTGCTCAACGGGGTCTGCGCCCCGTGTTCTTACTGACATTCAGCCAGCTGTACTTTAGGAATCAACCCATCACTGGATCTGAGAAGTCTCACGCATGAGCGCAGGAATACACCTATTTTCAATCAAATAACTACTGCAAAAATCCCTGGGATTACTTTCATCAGACTGCAGTGGGTCTGAGTGATAACCTGGAGGACAAAGAAAATCTACTTGATTAAATGAGCAAAGAAATAGTAGTCCTTTAGCGTTGCTACGTTCCTTTGCTAAAAAGCCATAGCTCAATTTTAATTCTTGTTAAACAACATTTAGTTTATGATATTACAGGCATGAAAATATCCAGGTTGAAATTTCAATATCATAACGATTTTTAAAATACCTTAAAAATAGGTGAAAGCTTAAACCCCATTAAAAACTATAATTTTTGAAAGAAATTACACAAAGACTTTTTTTTAAACTAATGTGTTTTACCTTAGGTCTACTCAGAGGTTTTTCAGTCAGTTTAATAAAATGTCATCATTAATAAAGCTGATGATGTTCCTAATTTGTAATACAACAAATTCTCCCTAGCTAAACCATTAATTCCAAAATTGAAGTGTGTACAAGCATTTATTGAAAAATCCTAAGGAGTTTAACTTTCTGGAAAAAAAAGTTGAGTATATTTTAAACTATATTTAAAGTCAATCTCTAATTATAACAAAATTAAAAATACATATGTATGATTTTTTAAAGTGTAAAACATTTCTGTAAAAAGATTTGCTTTTGATAAAGATACCTATAGTAGTAAACTATGCCTTTTATAATTTAAACACTACTGAACAATTTAGGGAGAATATAATCTAACTTTTGTTTTATAGAACTCGGTGATTTTTGTCACAGACTACCTATCCAAATAACTGTGTAACGGACATAATGCCATGCAGGAATGAAGTAAATATTTTAAACAGAATTGTTGTTATTGACAAGTTACTGAGAGAGTGCAAAATTGGAGGACATTAAAATTTATGACCACGAAATCCTTTTTACAGTACCACTTGATATATTGTGCTTTAAATCAATACTTGTCAAGTCTTTTAGGTAACTGTATGATGGTGTCATTTTATTCTTCTACAAAAGACTGAAAAAGAGAGGACACCTAGACTGTTTCGTATTTATATCTGGTTTCTCAGCATGTAGCACAGGACTTTATAATGACTAAGTCAGCTGTTAAAGCTTATGGCAAGGTTAACCTAATTTTTTACATAAACATTCCTAAAACCTATGCCCATTTATATAGGCAACACACTGATTTAAAGTCCACAGGTACCAGTAGTGTAAAACATCTTTCTGGCTGTCTATGGATATATATATATTTATAAATATTCATATAAAAGGACTATTAATTTGGCTGAATTACATTTGAAAATATTTGATTTCATGTTTATACACTCACTGAAGGAAAACCAGGCTGATTTTAAGGTAACTGGAAAAGAAAATTTGGCTACAATAAGCAGTGAGGTTTGCAATAATATTTAAATACCTGGTAAATGCTTCATTATATTATTTTGCTTGTTTAATCTTGATTGAAGCTATTTGATTACATTAAGGACAATTTTACTGGCCTAATATGGGAACATCTAAGGACATATAACTTTGCTGAATATTTTGGATTTGCATTGCTTTTGAGGGTGGTGAGTTCAGCCCTGTGCATTGCAAACAAGTGAGTGTTCTCCAGCTATGAGAGCAATTTGCAAGACTCAGCTCATTTTAGTTCTGTTGATTTCAATTATTTTGATTCTTTATAAAAAAAAGTAGCAGGGAGACATAATATATTTAAAAATTAGAAGAATTGCACATTTCTAACTCATTGTTAGGTGACATTTCAGTACTTTCACATTATCAGAGGACTGTCAGTGGCAAATACATTGTGCATACTTCTGCTTTATACAAGGTCATGAATTAAGCTAAGGCCCATTTGTAATTTTTTGTGATAAATGTGAAATTGGAAATGTTAAAATGTTTCATTTATATAGATTTAGAAAAAATACTTGTATAGGTTTGGAAAAACATGATTTTGCTTTCAGTGTTGAAATTACATTTTATTTCAATCAAAACAAGCAAGAAAGATTATAAAAAATATTAGATAAACTGAGAGCAAAAAAAAAAACAAAAGCCAAGAGAAATATTTTAGATTGACCTAAATTTTTTTTTTTTTTTTCAGAAGAAAGGGAAAAATGATGTTTTATTGCACCTTAAACAGATTTTCATTTTTTTCCCCCCACCAAATCAGAATAGTCAGTATTGCCCCATCTCTGATTATGGTTGGACTGATAGTCAGGTTGTTTGCTGAATTTTGAAAATGTGTTGATGATAGCTGCAGAAAGGCAGGAGGCAAAGAGCAGGTGCTGTGAGTGCACCTTAATAAAATCTGTACCTTTCACTGACCTTTACTCCTTGTAGTGAAAGGCAAGTATGACACATGTACGGCCAAGTTAGAAAGACATTTTACACCCTAAATTGCTACGTGACCTTTTTATTTGTCTTCTGCCTGGACCCTGCCTTAAGGTCAGACAACTTTCACCATAAAGTCAGGGGAGTCCAAATCACCATCAGCGTTGGTTATGCTGAGCATTTCTAAATTTCCTAAATTGGCAGCCTCAGTTAAGCATTTAAATGCACATTAAGCATTCAAAAAGAGTGCTCTCAAAGGTGCTAGGCATCTGCAACTCTGTCTTCTGTCAACAGGAGGTTCAGAGGTTTAAGTTTTTTCAAAAATCAAGCCTTTCCTTAAGCTAGGAAATATTGGTTGAGGCTAGGTAGCCGTCAGCAGGTGCTACCATTCAGTAGCTCTATTATTTTCCCAACTTCAAAGGCAGACGAGTGAAGGGTGGAAGTCCACATGGCCGTAGATAATGTAGCTGTGAGAAGCTAACCATTTCACCTCCAAAACAAGACTTGGGTTTGTAGAGGTCAAAGCTCACCAGACAGTGAGCAGAGTTTGTGCCAAAAAGCATTGATTGCTATTCTTTCACTGGCGTGCCAAGATCACTTAAAATTGCATTTTTTTTTTTTTTGTTTGGTGCTTTAAGATATCATATAAAGCCAGCTGTAAAACCAGAGTTTGCTAGGTGGCATTGCCAGGACCCATGCTTTTGGTAACAGAAACCTAAGGGATGTACTATTCTCATATATATATCCTGGATGGTGGTCAGAGAAAAATGATGTAATGTTCGTCCTGTATGTTAGAATTTTCTAATGCATGTGTCAAATTGCTGATTTCTATTGCAAACACCCAATCTTTGGTGGCTGCACTGTCCCAATGGGGTGTCCGAGTGACCTGGTGCACTAATTACAGGGTAACAGGCTGCATTACAGGACTGTGGGGCAAGGAGCCTGCTGCTCTTGCTGTCTGCCAATACACGTAGGTGTCACCAGCACTTACTGGGGGGAAAGCCAGGAGATGAAAAACAAACCAAAGAAAACAATAAGAAAATAACTTTCCTCTAGCAATTAGCATACAAGATTTGATTCTCAACTTTTTCGCCTAAAAAATATTTTTTAACTACTGCCACTGTTCAAACAAAGAGAAAGGGCTCCAGTTGTGGAGGGGCAGAGTACAGTATTGCCTTTGCCATGCTCTGCGATGGGAGGAATCACTGCACAGCCTCTATCCCAACTTCTCTTCAAAACCAGTCACACGCTTCATGGCATGTGGTTTTAAAAAGCAGCCTCTGACTTTTCAGGCAAAATATCCAGCCACAATTTTTAAGATACTAATAAACATAGAAGAGCTTGATATCAGTGAGTTTTTCAATAAATGACCTGAAACAAAAATCAAGTTATTTTTCTAAGTGACAGTAAATGCAGCAACGTATTTTAAATGAACAAGATCTGTGTTCTTTCGAGACATCGGCAGAAAGTCATACCAGTGAATCCCATTGAGGCACCTTCCCTCGATTGCCTGCGGAGCCCATCTTCATCATGGAAATCAATGTAAACAAGGTCTATCGCTTGAAGACCAAATGCCTTTGCTGTGACTATTATTTTTTGTCTGGCATATAGAATATCGTGAGTTTCCTTACTGCTTGTTGCGCCTAAGAAAATAATGAGAACAAAGAAAAGCTGATAAGAGTGTTTTAAACCCTTCCGTTTTAAATATTTCTTATGTTAAAAAAAAGGGAAAGTTCGAGGTTCTACTTAAGTGATTTAGAAAATAGAAGAGGGGTGTAAGGCTATACTATAGAGTCAAAATGATACTCTTCTGAGGAAAAAAGAAAGCTGCTTCAGCAAAAAAAAAAATACTGTCCCTTTAAACACTAGTTTATAATTCAGATTTTGATTTAGTTTAAATCAGAAGTTGTAATACTGAAGTCAGTGTAAGCTTTGTCTGGTAAGGAATTCTGACTTGACTAAAATGAAAGTAATTATTTGATTTTACTATTTACTGCATGTACAGTGAGAAGCATTACAGCAAGAGAAGCTTTACACACATCGACATACTGGATCCAACTAAATGGTTAAAAAATTCACACTGAGAATAGAATTGCACTTTCCTTGGTTCTGATTCTTGTCACAACTGATGTCCTAAGCTGAATATTTAAGCTTTAGTATTTGAATGAAAAATTGATGGTAGATGACTTCTGAGAAGAAGCAAAAGTATTCATGAGACTTCATGTGCTCACAGGGCACCAGCTAAGCAACATACTCATGTGAAGGCTAGCGGGAAAAAAAAATAATAACAATAATAACCATAAGGTAACTATTTAGATACAGGTTTTGAGTCTGTAAGGAATATTTTAGTAAAGCAATGCTGATTTTTACATTAACATACATATTTTTAATGTAGAAGTTGATACTTCTGTGCTTTTATCTTTTATCTTTAAACTGAATCACAAGCTAAGTGCCCTCTTATAAAAGAAATGGTGAAGGACTTTTTATTTTTTAGGAAGACTAATAGTGCTTTCATGTGAATATGTGGCTGTATTGACATGTGACATATTTAAAATAAATTTATGAAAGCAAAATGTAGCAGGAGAGTATTTGTGCTTGATGTCAAAAGCCTGAGTGACAGTTGTATGTAAAGAAGTGGTGAAGCAGACACCAGAATTTTAGGACTTTCAAATGTAGTTCTAAAAAGCATGTGAATGTTGTTTATGGATACAGTATTTTTAAATTATTTCAGTGACTCAGCAGGGTGGTTTTTTTGGGTTTTTTGTTTTTTCATTAACTTTTGGTACTGACTGGAAAGAAGCACAAGAAAGTCTCAGTGTCCTGTAACACAAGGACCATGTTTTAATTCGCCAGTGATACATTCTGCATTGAAAAGAAATTAAGGAGAAAAATGAAAACATAAAATGAGACTCAGGTGTCATTACGTTAATTATTGCTGTCAGAAATTTCACGGGCTTCTCCAGTGCAAATGCCATACATAAACATTTACAGTAAAGAGAAAAGTAACAACCTATGCTGGCACGGAAATCCTCTCCTCCAAAGACAACTGCATCCAAATGAAAGCCAGCCTGGGATCCTGCTCTCAGTGCTTCTTCACAGACAGCCTTCAAATGAGAACAGAGTATTAATGTCTACAGAAATGCAGGATGCAGAGAGACTACAGAGGATATTACAGCAACTCAGCATTACCAAAATCTTTCCAAGAAAACTGCTCCTATTAAGCAAAGCCACTGTAGATGCTCGACAAAGCACAGTGCTTTAAAATGACTCAGCAAAAGAGAAAAAGTGGTTTTCTTTCCCTAAGCACCTATATCCCCAGACTGCAAATACAGGACATCAATAACGGGTTCCCCACCTTCTGGTTCACATTATGCCCTGGGTCTTAGTGTGACCACTACTTCAGATATTTGTGTAGCAATATGAAACAAAATTTGGCAAATACTGCCTAAAAACAAACAAAAAGTATTAAATTTGACTAGTTTGACATGCAATATATTGCACCAGAAACAGACATAAAGATCAGAATCTCTTTTATGAAATAAATAATATGAATGGCTTACAATTATTTTAAGTTCCTTACAGGATAGAAGGATTTCCAATTTAAAGTCTTCTGCTACATATAACTAAAAATAAGCTAAGGAAGTTAAAAATGCAACAAGTGCTGCAGAAAAGCATTAAAATAAAAGTAAAAAATTTTGCTGCCATAGCTATTTCATGAGGAGAGTAATATTGCTATTTTATATTGATGTTTGGATAATATTAGTATCTTTTAAGGCTAAGGCACATGGAGAGAGACATGTAATTACCAGCTCTACTAATGGGTGTTCTTCTATGGCAGCTGGTGGGACACAGAATTATTCTTTAACAGTGTGCTTTAAAAGGCAACTCTCCTGCCAGCATCAGCAACTGCAACATTAAACCTCCACTACAAAATACTGTAGGTGAAGAAAAATCTCAATGGTTTAAAATATGATCTAATTCTGTGTTTGCACACCGGACAGGAGCGTGTCCATTTGGTTGCTGCTTTATTATGCTCCCAGATAGGTTAGCGTGTGCTGTAAGATAAATGGCTGTATCAAACGATCAGGCTGCCTGTGAGGTACTTCTGGAGGTACTTCTGATCTGTGTGTCCTCAGCTGGTCTGAAACTTTTCCCTTAGAGCTTGGGAGGGGAACGCAGAGTTCCTTGTGCATGCACGAGTTCTTCCGTTTCATTACCACGCTGCCTTGCCTTTCTGAAAAACCTGGACTCGACAGTAAGGGTTGGCGAGGGATTTATATTAAAATGAAGTTTATAAATCAGATTTGATCTAATATTACCCTAAAAAATTAGCGTGTTCTTCAGATATTTTCAAATTCAGATATTTTCAAATTCTACTTCTAATTTTAGCATTAAACACTCCATCGTACACACAAAGAAACAATAACATGGAATTTGGTTGTAATGTTATTAGTAGAAACCATTATAAAGATTCAAGTTTAGCAATAGTGAAAGGATGATTAACTCTTATTTCCAATTAAGGGTTTACAAAAGTTGAGTCTGACAGCTACTAAATAGGCATGTGTACTGCAAAACTGAGTATTCCAAATCTTTGGAGAGGCCCATTTCCACTCCAAGTGTGTTCAAAACAATAATAGGAATGAAGAGAGGTTTTGTTATTTGGTGTGGACTGTCTGGAACTGTTCTGTCACTGGAATATTTTGAATTTATGAAGGCCTTTACAATACAAACATCAGAGTTCAATGTGCAAGTGTTTTTGGGGATTGAACAACATATTTTGTATTTTTTAATCTCTTTTCCTTGGTGAAATCAGGGAGAGATTGAGGAGTGTTCTGCTTATCCTAGTTTGCTGAGATGGCTAAATATGAACACTTCAGGACTTTCTTACCTTAAAATTCAGCAAGCCCATTGCAGTTTCCACAAAGGGGATAAAATTCATTGGTTCTACAAGTGTTCGGCCTTTTAGGTGATGTAAGAATTTGTCTGAAAACTAAAACTAGACAGAATGAGCTATCAGAGGGAAAAAAAAAGAACAGTCTATATACAACATGACTAATATTCACCTGACTGTAACAAACACCCCTCCCCACCCCAAAACCTGATAATTAAAAAAATTAAAACAGCTTTTAACTAGGCCTGTGTTTTGAAACTGCAGCATTCCCATACATTTCTAAATTTGGAGGCTGGTTTGCAAGCAAAAAAAAAAAAAAA
>VWZT01005055.1:66509-96016 GCA_013397055.1 Pachycephala philippinensis
AAAAAAAAAAAAAAAAATCCAAGCTTAGCACCTCTCACCCTGGCTTAGTGAAATGCAAATCTGTGGGCTCTGGAAAACAATGAAGTGCTGCTGTACCTGAGGTCCGGTTTTGTTTCAGGTCCAGCACTGCCATCACTGGAAGCGCTCCCCAGCCTTCTAAGTGGCATCCGTATTATTCATTACGGCACCGTTACCCTTTTGTTCAATAGGCTTTTCTTCATAATTTTTTAGCTTACCTAGGAAGGCCTTAAAAAGGAAGTTTAATTCTTTGAAGACCAAAGCTTGCCAATTTTTTCCATGAGACCAGTTCACAGCTAGCTCTGAGCTGCCAGTGGGGTAGCCCAAATTCCAAAATCTATCATCTGGAAACATACAAAAGCTCTTGCACAGATTTTTCCCCTTTCAAAAGGGAAAAAAAAAAAAAAAAAAAGGGGGAAAAAACCTTCAACCCTATATTGTAAATGTATTATGTCTGTCCAGATCGAGTAATTTGCGTCAAGATAAACATATTGCAGGTACTGCAAAAATGTTAGTAAATAAAGACAAAAATCACATATGCATATATTTTAAATTTAAGGAATATTCGACTATTAATGGATATCAAAGGAAAGGGAATTTTAATCATCTCTCCATTCAGTCTCAGTTGGGTAAATCATATCTAAGAGATTTGCATAAATATAAACCATCAAAGACTTTTCATCTTCAAAGGGGGTTTCAAGACCCTATAAGCTTTGTACTGTAATCATCGCAGGTCACAACCCTGCAGGAATAAGGCTGCTATGGCAACATAAAAAACTAATGCTTAAGGCTTAGCATAATATTCTGACTAATAGAAAGGAAACTCATTTTAAAAGCTGGCAGCCTATTTACCAGAAGCTGGATTAGAGGTGTTATTTCCCCTTTTAGCTTCCCCCCACCACCCCTCCCCAAAAGAAGGAAAATCTAATCACCCAGATCTTGAAAAAAATAAAAAAGCTTTCCAGCAATTTGCAGTAACTTTACAATTAGGCCAAAATAAATCACAGCTTTCTCTGCTGAAGAATTCTGCCCTCCCATCTCTGCTCTGCATCATCACCATGGCCCTCTTGGTAACTTTTCTTTAGTGAAGAGAATTCCACTCAAAAATGTGCAAGGAGAAAAAAAAATTCAGTTCACTCTGTACAGTATGGCAGGTTACTACAGTGACAGAAAACAGTAAAGTTCACCCAGGCAAATGCAGAAAATGAGGTAATATAATGGTATCAGCATATATTCTTAAGACTCCTATCTTGTTTTTATTTTTTGAAGAGGAAAAAGAAAGTAAAAAGTGCTACTGTGTGTATATTTTAGGTTCAAGTTAGAGACCAGAGTTCTCATTTTATTTTAAAATATTTTATAAGTCACACTCCTGGGATTATTCCTACCTTTTGTTTTGAAAGTAAGGGGGGGAAAAAAGCACATTTAATTAAATATTGCCTTCCTTCCTCTCCCTTGTAAAAGATTTGCAATAAGCACCAATACAAAAGGTAACGAGTGGAGAAGTTTCAATTAATTTTTTTTTTTTTTTTCAAAAGGAGACGATTAAATGTTTCCGGCCCGGAAAAGTGTTCATTTCAGGGAGAAAAGGAAAAAAAAAAAAAAGAAGGCGGAGGAAAAAAAAAACCCACAAAGCTTGGGGAGGGGATGAAGTAGCAAGGCCTCAGCAATTCTTTCAATTCCAGTGCACACCCAATAGTGTGTCGGGAAGAATGCACACTGGTCGGGATTTGTGGGAGAATTGTCCCGCCACAAAGGAGGGAGAGTTACGCTTGTTATAGTCCAATAAGCCATGCCAGTCAAACAAGTACCCACACTAGGGACAAAAGGAAAGCAAGAGATTCTCACACAAAAGAAAACAAGTAAGCCCATCTTTTAGTTGTGCATCAGCCTCCAGGTTTTCTGCTGCACATAAATAAAAATGAAGGGGGGGAGCGGGTGTGCCTGGGGGGAAAGAAATAGCTTCTGGGAGGCTGAGAAATCATGCTGGAGTGAATTTTTGGAGGATTGGGAAAAGAAGGCAGCGGTGTTAGGCAGAGTATGTTCTTTGTGTGCAAAGGTTGGGCAAGGGAGAGGGAAGCAAAAGAAGGACAACGAAGCAGAAGCTTCTGGGGCTGGCTTGTTTTCCATGATGGAAATAAAAGTTAGCGAGAGGAAAAGTGGAAGAGGATAAAGGGACAAAGAGCCTCGGCGTCCCATCTCCCTGCAAAACCTACTTGGTGGCAGCAAGGGCTCTGCCATCTTGGTATCATGAATATTCATCACTGACAAGTTACGTCTAACACTTACACGGCTGTAAACCCTGAGAGGTGTACTCTGGTTAATTTAATTACCCGTTGGTGGAAGGGGATGGTGAACCTTCCGTGGCGAGTGGTGGAGGCCGAAGGGGCAGCGCCACAGAACGGACGGGGCCTGTCACACACCCGGCGTGTGGGGCTGTGCTCCATTGTGCGCTCGGGCCCATCTCAATGGTTTGATCAAGGTTAGATGCTGAGATTAAAATAGATCCTAATACGTCTGCCTGCCTTTCATCACAGCTTGCACGCGTGCTAGTTACTCAGCTAGCGGTTTGCAAAAATATAAAGTGAATAATTAAGCATTATTCCTTTACTGGCGTGATACAGCAATAACGGTATATCCAAACAAGAATCCCTCTTTTTTGACAATTAAAACAATTATAGCATAATTAGGCCTATTTCAAAGTTTTCTTAAGTAATTTGACATGCCAACCATTTACATTTCAGGTTTTTATTGGCTGAAAAGTCAGTTGTGAAACACAAACACACCTGTCAGCAATTAAAAAGGAAGAAGTAGAGAACTGTTCAGGAAATAATATCTGTGCTAATTAAAAACACTAGTTAAAAGCTTCCTGTTTGTTCCTCCAGTTGCCCCAAGGAGTGACCTTCCCCCCAACCCATTTTTTCATATGTTGCTAACATGGTTTCCCATCTCCTGCTTCCAATGCACGTAACTAAGGCTCTTGGACAGACAGTAATTTTGCTTGTTAGGGTAGTTAAAGAAGAGTCAGGCACTTGCTCTTCTATTTTTGATAAAAGATTCTGACAGCAATATTGGTCCTTTGTCAGCCGTGGGAGAACTACACCTGGTTTTCTTTATAAACGTGTTCCATACATGCTTTTTATACAGCACATCACACACACGTTTAAGTGGATGTACTTCCCAATTACCTCAGCCAAGCAACAACATCATATGGTATTTGCAGCCTTCCTCTTAACTCACAGTCATTCATCTCTGCGCCTGTGTAACCTTGGCACAATAGCTTCAGTCAAAAGCTACTGTGTTTTTGGTACTCACCCATCTTATTTCCTCAACATTTTCAACCTTTGGCAGCATCATGCTTGAAGGAAGGGTCTTGGACTGCAAAAGCACCTCTAGATCTTCTTCTGCAAGGCCGCTGGACACAGAGTTTATCCTGACACACTTTTCTGCATGGCCAAAGTCAAACTCTTCAAGGGTTTTCACGATGGTCAGTCTTGCTTCTCTCTACAATATATATGAGTCCAGATGCACAAGAAAAGAAAAAGTAAGCACATTTTCTATTGACAGAAAAATGCACTGAGAAGAAAACTTGTTGAAATGACATGGGGGAAAAGCTAGACAGCCAGTATAGTGATGTCCTCAAAATGTCTGTCACTCTTGGACTTTATTGAAGCAGTCATCACTAGAACCTCACAATTTTACCTTCCTCTTTAATGTTTCTTTACAACTGGTAAATTCAATGCATGGGGTTTCTACCACTTGCAGAAAACAAGACTTTTGTGTCTGTTAGTGCTGAACGTGAGTAACACAAATCTTTACACTAACGTAATGTGTTGCACTGTCTTCTCTCTCAAAAATGACTTGTTCTTAAATTTACATTAAAAAATTCATTTTTGTAGTTCAGCTCTATATTGCCTGAACATCAAAAAGCACAGATGTACATATACTTCTTTGGCTTTCCTTTACTCCATGTATTCAAAGTGCATTGAAGGCAGTAATAGAGTTCACAACTTGCATATAAAAACAACACTGAAATAACGCTAAGATTTTTCTTAGGCCACAAAAAAGGGTATTCTGTTGGCAAGAAATAAAATCTCCAAGACACACACTTTCCCTGGTTGTTTGCTATTTTTGTGAATGTGAATTTACAAATCTGTTTAACAGTTGATTTGCATGAAGAATACTGGTATGCTTTTCTGAGATAAAAAGCATTTCTTGGCCTGGAGAAGGGGGTAGGGGTCGAAGGAGGGTGCTGCACTCCCTGCTTCCTGCCAACTGAAGTTTCAACCCCAAATTCCTTCCACTCACCAACAGCCCCTAACAAATTCGCATTGTCAAAACGCACACGTATCAAAAGTCATTTCATTTGTGAAGAGTTTTTATGGGGCTAATAAAACTTTAAAGCTCCTGACTCATGGAGGCTCAGGAATGACTTTAACAATATGCAGTGGCTGAATAGAGATGCTTTTCAAGAAAACAGGCAAACTTAAGAGGAAAAAACAACAAAAAAAAGATCACCAAAGTTAATATCCAGGCTAATACAAATCAGCAAGAGAGAGAGCACATGACAGTAGATTTAAACCAGACGGATGCAAACCTCTGCCGGCAAGAGGGGCAGAGGTGGTTTCCCAATGTGGTCTGAGTTAAACAGTGTGAGGGAACAGTAGCTTACAGTTGTCAGGACCGATGAGAACAGGGTCTCCCAGGCCAGTTTAAGACAGCTCTGCAGTGTACTGATTTACAGGGCTGGGACCCCTGATAATTAGGGTAAGTTTAGAGAAAAGCAATTGGTGGCTCTAACTGGTTAAAAGGAAGGAATAATGAAGCAGAAAGTTAATGAAATCTGAAGCGAACAGCCTTCAGCTTGGGGCTACTAGCCGTGCTTCTCCAAAGGTTGGGAGCATATGCCCGTTAATCGGGCAGACGGGAACAAGGCACCCATGTATGTATCCCTGGGTTGCGATCAAGGGGCACGTTCAGAGGTAATCTCTGGAAAATGCAACCCAAAACATTGGAACTGCTGTGAATGGACTCTGTCTGGGGCCATTAGGAAAGCCACATAAAGATGCACGCAGTTTAGTTCAAACATGTCCAGCTGGAAGACAGCTCTGGCGCATGGCTGTCTGAAATGGTTCTTCCAAATTAGGTAAACCAAACCATACGATGCCAATACCGGGAAATACAAATCCCCTATGTTTTCCTTCTCTGACCTGGGCCAATGGGTTTTAGGGCTGGGCTGAAAGTTTCTGGATATGATGCAGAAGGGTAGCTTAAAAACATACTCCAAACCAATTTATGCTTTTAGTTAAAGTCAGATTATCACTGTTTCAGCACACACCGATCCAATTTGCAAAAGAGAGATCTCCCCAAAGTATCCTCTAAGGCAGCACGCAATTCCAGCTGAAGGCACATCTCTAGCAAACTTGCAGCTTAATTTGTTATGATTTTTTTCAGAATATAATAACGAACACTAGGCCATCTCATATCTATTTTTCTCCTCAGTCTGCAAACTCCCTTCCCAAAAAAGACAGATCGTGTCTTTCTAGGTATATTTCCATACAAAACACTTATTAACAGGCTGTTGCTGTTATCAATTTACATAAACTAAATGTGCAGCCCTCTGGTACGTATCCCAAAAATAACCAACAACTTCACTGAATTTATACCAACCAACAAACATGGGGAGGGGGTTGTTGTTTTTTTCCATATTTTAATAGAAAATATGTTGCTATGTTAGTTAACACACCCATGCCATCTGTTGGGTTGAGAATTGCTGCATTTTCTTAGAACCACTATGTCTTAGATCTGTCTGCCTAGATACCCCAGGAATGGAAATGTTTCCTTTCCATGATATAATACTTCTAGTCACTATAGTTTCCACAGCAAGAATCAATTTATGTTTTTAATTGTGGAACAAACTGATGGGACCTGGCTGCCAAAGCCAGAGCTTGTGAGGGGGCTGACTCAGTGCCTACCCCTCCTACCATGGAGGAAATCCAACTGATGTTAGTGGGAAGCATCAGGTCCCCACAAAGGTTTCCAATAAAACATTTCATGGGTAAATAAAAAAATATATACTAAAGCCTTTGACTAAATGCTACTAAAAACTTGGAGGAAAGGGAGAGTCCTTTCTGCCTCATTACACAGGGAAATGTAGATGTTATTCTTATTGTAGGATTCATGCGAAAGCTAAAGGTCCAAGCTAGGTAAACTACTTCGACATTATAACAGAGAAAAAAGTAGTCCTTGATACAATATTATATTTACTGCCAAGAATGGGAAAACTAGAATTTTTAAGGAATGGTGAGAAAAGTATTTGCCCTGTTCTTCACAGGAGAACTACAACATCAGATAATACTTTGTCATGAAAGAATAGCTGATAAAGAAATAAACCAAATCATTATGCAAAACATTTCATGCCCAGGTAGCTTGGGATGGTGGCATCCTCCTTGGGTCCCATGTGAGTTGGGTTCTCTATCAAACTGAACAAGAGAGAAAGACAACACGGTAAATGGCAATAGTATTAAAATACGCTAAATTTGCAACTTGTCCTGGAAAGCTCACTGAGGACAAAAAAAAAGGTTGGTCAGGGTGGCTACTTTAGCACCCCTTCTGTTTGACTCTGAGGAGGACACAGGAAGAGGTTCATTGCCACGTGCAGCTACGCCAGTGGTGAAGATAAATGTTTTGGTGACGCAGCATTGCTGACAAATCCATTGCTACTCAAATACACAGACACTGAAATTAAAAATGGGAATACGTGTATTGCTGGCTCGACTGGCACCCATTAAACCTAATAACTAACCATCCTCATGAGTTTCTAGCTCTGAATTATCAAATCTGCAAAGAAAACAACATCCGTCCACTTTTACACTCCAGTGGAAGAGGTGGTCCCTCGCGGCAGGGCTGCGCAGTCTCGCCATCTGGAGAATAAATCGAGTGTGAAGTACAGTATAGTTTGGGACCAAGCTCCGTGGCGGCAGCCCAGCAGTTAGTTCATTAGTCCCAAACTTGCGGGGATTAGTGCGGTATCAGCTCCACTGTCGGATGGGATCAGGCAGGCACAGCGCGAGGCTCCAGGAAGGGGGTGGCGCCAAAGAAGGAGCCCCTTGGGCTTATTGCAAAACCACACAGTGTAAGTGCACCTAAATAGGTGCTTTTGGTAACAGTTTTGGAAACAGCTTCCCATCATCTGAATCAGTACCTTTCCATTTTTCCTTTTTTTTTTTTCTCACCTTTTTTTCCTTTGCATTATATGTCAAAACATAGAAATTTCCACTTCAGAACAGAAAAGCCACAGAACTGGAAGAAAGAATGCCACAGGACTGGAAGCTCAGCCACCCACTCACCCTGGACACACTGTTAATACAGCAAAAATGAAGCAAAGATGGTCAGATTAACAGCAGATGGAAAAATTACATTTTCTTCTTTCTTTTCAAACTGGTACAATTCCCTACAATCCTGCTTTTCAGAACTGTGATTTCTGGACCTACCTGATTTTGAGGACAAAATCTCTGTTTTGCTTTATTTTTCTTGCCTAGTCTTCCCCCCTCCTTTTCTAAAGACCTCCAGGCTTTAATGTAAAGATAGTGGTCATACTTAAATATATGTTTATATATAGATCTCATCCTGTTAACATCTTTCAGTAATGATTCTTCATATGGAAATGTAAATATATGATGCACTAAAATGGCAGGCCAGAATCTATCATCCTCAATGCCATAATAAGTTGGCATGTTTCAAATGGGAGAGAAAAAATTAATTACTATAATCACAATTCAAGTTCTTTTTTTTGTGACAGGTCTGACATGGTAAAAACATACAATTATGTGTTAATGTTAATTCCTTGGAGTGGTTTGTTTACAGAACTTGACGTTGCTGAATCTTTTGTCACTTATGTTAGTGCATGCCATACGAATGAACCTCTCAAATAAGATTTTGCAGAAGTGCACATATATATTACATACCTATAGTAGCTTTTGTGCAGAATAGAGTTTCTGCAGGGGGAAAGTCTGACATTTTCTGCATGCATAATTCTCCATCAATGAAGTGATGCCATACAGAATGATAGCATACAAATGCCATTTAGTTTCAAATTCACAAATGGGATTGGCAAGAGAAAAGATGAATTACGTTTGTTTTTAAGGAAACAGAGAGAACCATAAATGTGGAGAAAAATGCTTCTGAGAGCAGGAGGTACTTGTCTCATGAGACTTACTTTCTACCTTACATGCATCAGGTACTTGTGGGAATAAATCTTTGAAATGGCAAGTACGTATTTCTAGTTAGTCTTGTTAGACTGAAAAACTGCTGTAAAATACGCACAAAGCCTCCAGGAAGTAGTTATTAAATATTTTCTCATTGTTACCTCTGAGCAGATAATCAGTTAATGAGTTTTTAAAGACTTAAGAAATTTTAAAGTACATTTTCTTTTGGTTCAACATGGAACACACCAAACCCACCATGTAACTAATCCTGAAGGAAGGAAGGAGCAGGAGTGGGGAGGAAGAGGGAGAATAGAGTCTCCATCATGTATGTTGGTGTCTCTCCTCTGTAGTTCAGGCAAACACACGTTTTAGAGTACTGCAAGACACTGATTTTTCTGCTAGTCTTTCCTGAAATCTTCATATTATTTCTTTAATAATTATTTGGTCTTTTTTTTTTTTGTTTAATACCAACCTTTTCACTTGTCTGAAAAAGATTCTTCATGACATCATAATGAGTCATGTAACTCTGTGCACTTCTAGCATCTGCTGCTTTTCTCTCTGCTCTGCTAATTGTCCTTATGCAGTACATGTCTAGCAACACTAAAATGATGCAAACGTCAGTAGTCAGCATTGTGAACTAAGCAGCAATTTAATCATGCTCTGCTGAGGAAACAAAATTTCTTTGCCCATTTCTCTAGAAGTTTCATTTAAGGTCTGGGAACACATCAGTGCTCTTATCAACAATATCTATCCCGTATTTTTAAAAGACAAGGTCTCTAAAAGCTGCCTAGGAACAGCTGGGAGTGCTTGCTGCCATGTAAGCCTAGCAAGCCTCTCCCTCCCTCTACCAGTGTGGACAATGTGGAGCCTGAAGATTTAGGTGGGGGTCTATCCAACATCATCAGAGTTGGGCAGTTTCCACATATGGAGGTCAGGTGGCCTGTCCTGAGACGTTGTGAATGTGGAGAACCAGGGAACAAGAGCCTGAGGTTGTCCCAGCCAGCAGCCCAGGACCCAGGGCTCATGAATCCCAAAAAGCTTTAGGGGTGCTCAGCTATGTAAGTACTAAATTTCTGCTGATCCTTACTGTCCAAGGGCATGTATATGAGTGTAACAGCAAGACATTTTCACAAGTTGTCATCAAGGTATTTTTCTGACTTGCACCAATCTCGGAGAAATTTAAACAGAGGCCAGTACGTAGGTTCTGTAGGGTCTGCAGGATGTGTGTGTGTGGTTCAGCCTGTATCAGATGGTCGAGACGGAGACGAGAGATCTCTGAAGTTGGTCTTAGAGCATGGGGTTTATTGTGAAAGGGGTTTAAGGGACCTGCTAGGAGCTGCTAGATGCAGCCCGAAGCAGGTCAGAGCAAAAGAAGGAGAGAGTGGAAGAGGAGTGGAAAAGGCAGAGCAGAATAGAATGCAGAGAGCAGAATAGAATGCAGAAAGCAGAACAGAATGCTGTGGTTGCCAATTACAATACAATAAATCATCTTCTGTGCTGAATATTCTAGTTTCTATTAACCAATCTAAAACATGCTACAAATCCTACAACATTAACATATAACCTATAAGAACCATCGCATCACCATATGACATTATATTTTAAACCCTAAAAACTACCTTTTGGACCCTCTGCCACGTTGGCAGGGTCTGTTCTGACCCTTGGACGTGTCTGCAAGCAGAGGGCTTTGTTTCATCAAAGAGGGATTACTTTCAGTCTGCCATACCATTGTTTTCCAGTTGTGCAGTAACTGGAGTTTGGTATCTCAAAGCTTGTCTTCATTTCAATCTCGCTTATAGTTTCCACATTCTCAGCATCTTTTGCCAGGTGATCATATTTATAAGGCTTTCCGATTTCATCTTCCCCAACACCAGTAGACTGCTAGAATGAACTGGCACGTAGAAATATTCACATAATATGAGGACTGAGTATAAATGTCTCAGTAACAAAAATAATACAGCACGGTATGTGTGTGTGTGTGCGTGTGACAGTGTGTACATAAACACAGACAGGCCTATACCCTAAGACTATGTATACACAAATGTTTCAAGAGGTTTTTAATGATAGTAATATATACAGCAGCTTAAATAAATGGAAGTTTTGTTCATGTAGGTACGCAGCTATTCTTCTGTCTGCCAACTTTTATAAACACTTACAAAAGAGATGTAAACAACCTTTCATTTAACACAAATCAAGCTAACACTAATTTAAGCTGGCTGCAAGAAGTAGTCCCTTTATTTTTTTCCCCCTGGCTTTCTGAAGATACTTTTGGTTTTGTGACAGATTAGCATCACAAATGAAAATTCTTTAGAAGCATTAGTGTTAATTAGTCTTCCTGGACAGTCCAAATGAGCTGCTGCATGATGAAATAAGGCCACAAAATATGCAATCTAATATATCAGTTAAAAAAAGGGTAATACTTTTCTTCCATCTGAACTTAACTGTATGTTAATTTTTTGTTTAAAAATATTACAGTTTAATATGTATTTACTTGGCAATATGTAATAGATAACTATGGAAATTGTGTACATTTAGACATCCATTTTTTATTTTTACAAGTGCATCTTTTTGTTAATGCTGATAATGAAATACACTGCTGTCTGTCAAAAGTACATCTGCTTTAGTAAACTATCAATCCCTGTTCAGCAGCTAATTTCAGGTGTGATGATTCTAAGTGAGATATGGATCAAATGTTTCAAAGACTGGCAACTTAATAAATCAATTGAAAAAATATACTTAAAGCCACGAGAGGTAAACGGAGGTTTTCTGTAAAAACCCAACTGGCCCTAACTATACATCTGCTTGTACTGGAGGAACCAGTGTCTGCACCAAGCTGCTTAATAGCCCCTAGGAATGAGGAAGACATTAAGAAAAATCAGGTTAGGTGTGCCATGGCATCTTTTATCCTTCCTCTTTTCTGGAAGAAACTTTTCCCAGTCTACCTACAGTCTTAATAAAACCAGGTTTAAAACTAGGTTTCAAAGAGAAAGCTTGAAACAACTGTTGTGTTTCTGCTGTTGTGCAAATACTGATTAACAGCTCTTATCTCAGTTTTCATAAAGAGTCTTATCTGCATTGGAGAATTAGCAAATTAATATTCTGTAATGTGATCAAAGCCCCACAGAATGCCCTAAATCCAAGTGTTTACCGCTCATGTTCACAGTAAAACTGTAATGGTACAAAAAAGTTCTCAACTCTTCATTTTCAACTTACATTTTAAAGCTAAGTGGTGTCACCTTGCAGATGTGTGTATTTCCATGCAGTGGGGATTCAAGACCAAAACTGGTCACTCAGGTGTCTTACGCTGGCCAAGGCACTCCCAGCAAGTTCTCCCACCAGATGGGCTCTTGAGCCATCTAGAAGAGGACTTCTGACACCTTCTCATGCCACAGGCATTTTTTTAAGTGGAAATTACCTCATGTAGTACCGTATATGCCCTTGTGAGATCATGCCATTCATACCAATTTCCATGTACAGACTCTCTGAGAAAATCTATACCATACACTGGATTAACTTAGCTCCCACCTTTACGTGAAGGTCTTGGGTCCCAGCTACCCACAACTGCTCACATACATCCGGACTCTCCTTTGAGGGACTGAATTATCTATTTCCCTCAAACCACAACACAGGTGTGGTTTCAGAGGTAGATCTCTCCAGGCATCATGCCCAAAGAGTGGTTTGGGCAGGACTGCACCAAGTTCAGCTGCCCCCACTCTGCTCCAGCAAAGCCTGTGTCCCTGCAAACACTCACATGAGCCATCTTGCCATGCCCCAGGGTGTACAACACATCCTCAGATGAAGTTTAAAAACCTCATGATGGTATGCCACCCTGTTCATAAGCTGGAAATCAAGAAAAAAACCCCAAAAACAATCATACTACAAACCTAACTGCTCTACCAAAACCCTCTGAGGACACCCAGGGCACCCATGTGCTACTAATCCATAACTGCACTTAATCTGCTCTAGAGATGTGCCCCTATGCCATGTGGGCACAAGTCCCTCTGCCACACTAGGTGAGGGCAGCAGGGATCTCTCCTTGGATCACATGCATTTAGCACTGTAGAAGTAGCCTGTAATTGCAGTAATTACTTCAGTGGGAGAATGTTAGGAGATGTTGAACACAGGAAACTTTGATCTAACAAGCTTTGCACTAAATTGACACAACTCCTGCCTTCCTGCAAAGCAAACTTGTTTTATACTTGTATTTCCCAGCCAGTGCTCACCTTAACACAGACCCAACTCATTAATTGGATTTTGCCAGAAATCCTTCCACTTTCTCTACTCGAAGAAGGGCTTCCTTTCGATAGAAATCCCACTTTGACAGGTGACTGGGGTGAGTCAAGGAACCCAACAACCCCCACTTCACCCCAAATGCAGGTTTTAGCATGTCCTGTAGGCAACATTTTCTCAGATGCTCCATATGACGAGGCCAAGCCCACTACACCTTCTGGCAGAGTCCCTGAAGGATGGGCAGCAGTACAAAAGCAGTTGCCCTCCCTTCTTTCCACCCCCACACCCAGGAGTAGGAAAGGGGAAACAGCACCAGAATGCCATGTCCCATGTGTCCCCGCATTGGCAGTGACTAGCTGAGGCAGAGACTGATCCCTGACACAAAATAAAATTATTAAAAATAAACTCCATGACTCATGTATTCATGGCAAGGAGTAGGAACCCTTTAGGAATGAATTCACTTGTGTTCTGTGGTCTAAACAAAATCTGACAATGTGAATTTTCCCCTGCCTAGATCTGTGATTGGTGTCAAAGGAATTGAGATTTTTCTCCTATTTGAAAGTGGGATCTGAGAAGGTGGTTGTTTTCTCAGTCAGATCTCACCCGTGTCAATCCTACAGTTGTAGGGTGGTATTTGCACACCACTGACAGTTGTATTGTACTGGTACAATACAATACACACCTTTACAGACATGGAGAGAATTGTTTACTGGTATTCTTGAAAACCTGATTAAGTTCCTCATTTAGATACTCCTGATTGCAGTGGAAACTAGGAACTTGTGACATTTCTTTCCCTAAGCTTTTCTTCAACTTACTTTCCTGATGAAATAAATTATTTTTAAATGCTAGGCTGACTGAGAAGGTGCTCCTCAGTGGGGCTTCTGGAATATCTATGAAGCTGAAAGTAAAGGTGGTACATATTTCCCAATAAAACAATAAAATAAACCAATATATGATTATTTCTGCAAGATCTAAGCAGCTCCTGCCCTCTTCCACTTATTCCCACTCCATGCCCCATTTTTTCTTTATGCAAGCATTTCCAAGCAACTGTTTCTTGGGCCAAGATGCAAACTGGATCACTGAAGCAATCCCATTAGAGAAGCTCAGGTTTTTCTGTATGGGAGAGTAGGATCTTGGTTTTTACCCCAGCCCATTTAATCAGTCCGGTTTGCAGCCTGCCCAAACAAACAATTGCACCACTACAAGCAAGGGCGTGGCAAAGTATGACAACAAGCAGCTAGGAAGGGCAACATGGAAAAAGGAACTTCTTGAGCTGTTTTTGTTTTTCTTTCCACCAGAGCCCAGCCAGCCAAGCACCCACTATTTCACCTAGTTTGCACCAATGAGGAGAGTAGTAGGTAGGATTCAAGCAAATGCCTGCATCCCTTAACAACCCTCACTACAAACCCCCATTCTTGCATCCATATATATTTCCCCATAAAATTACCTCAGCATAATCAACAGTGACGTCTGGAAGCAGAGCACCTCGTTAAATCATTGATTACTTGACTAACACTACTTCTGCCTTCATTTATGTGGTTCCCTTCATAACATTTTTCCAGGCTTGAATATGCAGGGCTCCTTCACCTGTGCTTTTGTTACCTACTCTTGCACCTGTCCAAATCTGACATGAATTTCATTCACCTCAAGCACACTGTCAGGGTTTGAGTTCAAATTCTTTACACATGGCTTATCAGGTATTTTCTCTCACTTTCTGGACAATGACTCTGCCAAATGCAGTGTAAGTAAGAGACTAATAAGGAGATGGGTTCAGCTTTGGACCATTTCTAAAAACATACAATAAATGCTGGGGTCAGCCTGGACTTTGTACTGATTTAACTACAGATTTAGTTGACACCAATAACATTAAGTTGATGCAAAGCTCTGGCATGAAACTATTTGCTAAAATGCTACTAGCAATGTAATTTATTCTCCTTAGTGAATAAAATTCATGGACAATCAGGATTTTACAGCAATATAACTGCATTAATACAGTACTGCTGCTTTGTTTATCTTATATTAATTTTAAACCAACAGTGATAAAATAGAATTCAGTGTTTACAAGTTGGCACCCATTAAACTGCCTTTTTTTCTCACTTTCTTTTCCTCATATTTCTGCCCAGTTTGCTTTATTGTTGTGTAACTGTCTGAACAAAGGATGTATTTAGCAACTTTTTTGGTCCTTTTACTTGATATGACTCTCCTTCTTGATCTGAATGAAGGTCTGCCAAAAGAGATTAGTGAAAATATATTTTACTTACCTAAAAAAATCTCTTTTTTGGGAAACGGTTCTGCTTTACTTGCTAAAGCTGTTTATATTTTTTGATTGTCCCAGTAATAATGTGTTTTGTATTGAGAACAGAAGGTAGTTTTCCCCCCAAAGAGCTCAGAGACATTTTCTCCAGCCAGAATCCCCACTCCCATCACCTGCATCAGGTGCAGGTTAACCCTGGTGGGGCTCAGGTGACACTCCCTTCCTTTTTCTTGGCAGTGGCTTCTCCCTACGCTGCCAGCCTGCCACCAAGCATCGTGTCTGTTTGGCAGCCACCCCTGCAACCTCCGGAAGCTCCCTGGCTCCATTTTCTCATTCCAGCTGGGCACTGAGGCACTGTCCCTGCCAGTGTGTTCGCAGTGCTTGTGCTGGCATGTGGTTGTGCTGCTGGATACAGAAGGTCATTCGTGTCCTTTCCTGATTAAAGTGTCTTTGCTTTTGCTCGCAATGGGGCTGTAGCCAACACAGTCTAAAGTGGTCCTAGCAGTTACTCTACATCTAGAGAACTTCACTCGTTTTCTGACAAAACATGCAGTGGCATTAATGCTCTTCGGCTTTATCTGTTGGCAAGTTCCCTACCTATTTCTCTCTCCACTCTTTGATTTGGCAAGCAACCAATACACTTCTTAGGAAGTCTCCTTAGAGGCAGTTTCTGCAGCAGAGGTGCAGGAGCAAATCCTTCTTGAACCCACTGGACCACCCCAATATCTGAGGGTGCTGTACCAGGTACAGCAGTACCAGAAAACTACTGTAAAGTTTGTATCTTACCAAAGCCTCTTTCTTTCCTGGTTCTTCATTTGATCTATCACCTTCCCCACTGGGAATAAAGTCAAAGAATCACAGGATTGCTGAGGGTGGAAGGGACCTCTGGGGGTCATTTGTCCAATGCCCATGCTAAAGCAGGGACACCCAGAGCTGCTCTCCTGGGACCATGTCCAGATGGCTTTTGAATATCTCCAGGGATGGAGACTCACAACCACTGGGAAACCTGTCAGTGGTCAGTCACCGACACAGTGAAAAAGTGTTCTGATGTTCAGAGGGAACCTCCCGTGTGTCAGGTTGTGCCCATTGCCTCCAGTCCTGCCACTGGGCAGCTATGAGCAGAGCCTGGCTCTGTCCTCTTTGCACCCTCCCTGGAGGTGTTTAAATGCATTGATAGGATCCCCCGGAGCTGAACAGTCCCAGCTCTCTAAGCCTCTCCTCAGAGGAGAGATACTCCAGTTCCTTCAAGGTTTTTGGAGCCCATTCCTGAGGTCTCTCCTGTGTATCCATGGCTCTTGTGTACTGAGACCTCTGGCATTCTCTTCCAAATGATTTGCAAAGTTTAGAAGTCCTCTCTGCTATTTGTCAGACATCTTCGAGCATATTAAAATGGTCTACTTATTCTTTATTTTTGGAAAATGTTAAGGTCCACGTAAAAAAGATTACTAGTATTCAGCACTCCATTTTATTTATTAATATTATTGTTTTTAAAATTCTCATGTCCCTTCATGCTCTAAGCACCACCTTTTCCAATACAATTCTTATTTCCAACTGAGTGATTTGATATTTATTTTAAGATAATTTTTCATCTGTTGCTTATTTGGCTTTATTTCTTCTTGACCAGGTTTCACAGCTTCAGATTCTGTGTTGGCAGTTTCTTGGCCACTTTTCCTTTCCTGTTGACCAGATATAATCTCTGCCAGTATGGATGCTAAGTCCTCTATTGCTGGCCAAGCAAGAATCAATCATGCTGGATCTTACTAATATAAATTTACACTTAATAGAAATGTGATCCTCTTGGGAATTAACATCTGCCCTAACATAAACTTTGCTTATGAATGCTTATGAATATTAATTAATTATTCTAGCCCACTTACATGCATGTTTGTAAATAGACAGCTATTAGGACAATTAAAACAGCAAGATGAGTAGCAAAATGGCTTCAGTCTAACAGCTATATAAATATATATATTTAAGAATACTACTTCTGCCTGTGTTTCTCAGGACAGGCCGTTGTTCGACTCCATACGCATGTGGACCTACTTTCCATCTATTCTCGTTTCACATCTATATTGCAGAATCACTGCAGAGCCACAGGCAGGATGAACCCCATTGTCCTCCAGACCATTCAAGCTTAGCACAAATGCAGGATCTAGCGATGAGAGCTTTCACGCAGCCAATTCTGCGTGCCCAGAAGTTCAGCTCAGCTTTTTCATCCTGAACAATGGGGAAGCAAGGGGGATAGCCTAATATTTTATCCTCTGTTTTGCCTACGTAGTCTTTGTCTACCAGTGTTTTGTAGCATTAAAGGTGAACCTCTTTCATGCAATAGCTTTCAAAAAGCCTTCCTCCTCTAGACAAGGCAATGATGAGCTAGAGTCACTGTTTGCCGTTATCCTGATCTGCTTTTCAAATGAAGATGCTTTTTCTATTATCTAAATAACTTGTTCTGCTCCTTCCGTGTCTTCCCACACCATGGCACACAATCTCTGGGTTTAATATAGGACAAAATTCTGAAGATTTGTTTTTCTGCTGTCCTGTCTCCTAGACATCCCCCTGCTCCCTTCAAGCTTTGCGTGTCCTTTTTTCACTGCTTGTAGTCAAACAAGTTATTGAAATGTTTTTGTTTGTTTTTTGCTGTTTCCCTCCCTCACCTTCAGTCGATGTTTGTAAAGCATTTAACACTACACCAGGCGGGTTAATTTACTGCACTGGTAAAACAGGCTATTTGGAGTGTCTTGCAACACTGACATGTTTTCAGCTTGAAAATCAGATGTCTCCATCCCAAAGGAAAGAATTCTTGCCAAAGCTTTGTTTATATCGATGCCAGGTGCAATCTGGCCCAACAGTGGTAATGACATATGAACACTAAACAGTTTGTAAAAAACATACTTCAAAATGAAATCTGAATCCTGTCTATAAAGACCCAGGTAAAGGTCTTAATAGGAATTTGCCTGGTGTAGAAAAGTATTTCTTTGTAGAAACATTAATTTGGCTTCTGGGCTCCCTTTAGTGTTATTAGTGGCCTCTGATTTCAGTTTTTTCATTACAGTTTGTTTTTCTTTTGCTTCTGGTAGAGTTTCCAAAGCCAGAGGTTTATTGTGTAAAAATACTTTAACAAAAATTACTTTAATTATTGTATTCAGTATTTTATTTTGTACATGGCTTTTGCATGTACGATTAGCAAAATAAACCTTTTCTTTTTTTGCCTCACAGAAAGCAACCCTGACCTGGTGAAAATTAGAAATACTGCAATGTAAAGCATACTGCAGCACCTCTTGAAATGGAATTGCCAGAATTTAATTGCATCCTCCTCTTCTTAAACAAGTTCAAAATAGGCTTTCATACCTAGAGGCGATTTTTTAGTTACTGGTAAGTTAAACCTGTGTAAGAGTCCTGACCCTTAGATGAAGTAACTCCCTGCCCATAGTGTGAAAGCATCAGAAACCCCAGTAGGCTGCAAATTGCATATGTTTGTCTGATCTCTGTGATGGTCACATCCTTTGCAAACTTACAGTCGGATAAAACCATGGAAAGAGGTGGGTAGACACACGGAGAGGTTTTTAAAATGCACCCAGGTTTTGTTTGCAAATCTGTATTAAATTGAGACTCCCACTAAATCAGCGGCCATTTAAATCAAGATCTGGCCCTAAAAAATCAATGACATTTATGCAGTGATCATATTCTTCTCTCTTCAGAGGGTCAGCATTTAAACCAAATGCTCATTGCTGCTGTCAGTACGTGTGCTGCTGTAAGGAAGGTGCCCAGTGTGATCTACATATCCTATAGGCATGGAGCAAATCACTTCCTCAAAGAGTAAACCAAACAAAAGCTAGAGAACAACAGCAATAAGAGACTATTTGACAAAAAGCTATCCATGTGCAGAACCCATTACCTCACCACATACCTAAGCATGAGGCAGTGGCTTTGGGTTTTGTCTTAAGAAGAACACTGAGGGAAATTTTCAGGATGCTTTTCCCATGTGTTTGAAGTAAAATAGGAGATCAGTATGCCTTTAAAATGAGAGATAAGCCTCTTAATACTTTAACTCAAACTTCACAAATCATGATTTTTGAATCAGTGCCTCAGCAGTAAAGGAAAGACTCAGATTTGCAGATGGCAAGTCACTTGCTGCAATCTGAAAGGGTCTATACTATAATGGCAAAAAATATGACTATATACACTTTCTTCCTCTGTCCATCTGCCACTGTTATAGTCTAGTGTGGGGGTGATTTTATTTAAATTTGGACTGTTTGCAGGCTGATTTCTCATTTCTGCAATCATTATGTTTGTCACAAAAAGAGTAAATATATTTTTTAAAAAAAACCCCAACTGCTGCCTTGGTGCTGTGCGACTTAAACAGTGAAATCATTGCTATAGGCTTCCACAGAAGAAATCTGCATACATCTGCTGCTGGTCTGCATGGTATCTCATCCAGTGACCGCATATGTACATATATACATGGAGGGAATCTTTGGGAATCTTCTCAATTCTTTCAAGTATTTTCTGAAACGGAAGATGCAGAATCTTCTGGTGGTAATGACCAGACAGACCAAGAATAACAGAAGAGAAATACATTAATAATAGAAAATGAGTAATGCAAATAGATATTTAATTTATTAATATTTAAAGGTCATAGGAAGAGTCATCTTGTTTTACTCACTTATTATTCTCCTTCATCCAGGGAAATTACACAGTAGCTGCCCTGCGAGCTAGTTTCCCCCGCACTCATAAGAAAAAAGGTCAATGGACAGAGGTATGTATTTATCAAGACACAGAGACATTGAAAAGCTGTCAGGAACCATGACTGCAAACATGAGATAATTCACCTTTCCCCTTGCTCAAGACTTGCCACAGGACATACAGATGGATTTTCGTTTGCTTGTTTTTCAGAGCGAGTGGATTTGCCTAGAAAAAGCCTTTGTGCTTGTTGCCATCAGACCCTCATCATTGCAGGGACCACTTTGTGAATCTGCCTCCTGGAGTGGTGGTCCTCAGGGACAAATCCCTTCAGCCCAGACTGGTCCCCTGTGCTTTCCTTGTGCCCTTGGCTCCCAGTGGCACTGGTGCACCAAGGCGGTGTCCCCGGGGCTCTGCAGAGTCACCCCCCAGCACATCCTGCTCCCCAGAAAGCAAGCTAGTGACTGCAGGGAACAGAAACAGCTGTCTAAAGCTGCCAGCTCTGCCAGGCTAATGGCAAAGGAATTGCATCAAATAAGGGAAATTGGCTCCTTGACATGTTGTTATTAAAATGGCATGCGATGTTACAGGGTAAGTTGTTTTAGGGCTTGTAGGTCATTAGCTCAGGGGATCTGAAAAAATAATATCTGAAGATAGACTTTTAAAGGATTCACTTTAAATAGCTTACTCTATGACAACGAAAAAATATCAAACTAAAATTATTGCAGAACACTGATTCCCGTCTCTTTTGCTCTGCGGAAGAAGTGTCTGTGCAGGATGGAAACTCAAGCCCACTGGGACAGTAAATATTTTGGATCTCTGTTTTTTGCAAGATGGAAGAAAACAAAGTAGCTGCCAACAAGGTTTCATCCTGCTCTGAGTCCCAGGGCAACGCCACCAGTGAAGAGGGAAGATGAGTTTGGCCCATTACTTGGCAGTACCTTGCAAAGTATACATGGAGGTATCAGTCATCTCCTTGGTCTAAATACTAAAGAAATTTAGCCGCCTTTTGGATGGTCCACCTTTTATATTTTTTGACTTTCTTTCTTGTTTTTCCTTTCAAATTTAAGAGGAACTTCGGTTTTGTTATAGTTTGCATTCAATATTTGTCTTCCATCAAGTTGGTATTGATATAATTTGGCATGCATGTTGTTCTAAAGTCACTGAAAACAGTGGTAAAGAGCACTGAAGAACATTATTTGCCATGGATCTGAAAATTTATAAACATTAATACATTTGTTTAATATAAGAAAATGAATAGGCAAGACACATTTTGTTGCACAGTTCTGAAATTCGGCTCATTGTCTAAAGCTGATGTAAAAAATAAATGTGTTTTAAGCTATGTAAAGTTTGAACTATCCAGCATCTTTGTCACTTATTCCATGTTAAGTGGGTATAGAATGTAGTGATTGTGATAAGGAGGCTTTTCACATCCATTTCTACCAGTAGTAACCCAAGACGCAGAGGGGGGTGAAGAACAAGGGTCATATTTATAATCTGGAATGCTGCAAAATGTATCTCTTCAAGTTTTCAGCTGAACTGAGATATTTATCTTAACAAGATCTAATTAGACCTAATTTCCATAGCATATCAATTATTTTCCTCATTAGAGTAGCTAATGCCATGTTCAGATATCATGGCAATCAAGCTTGCGATTTCTGGAAAAACTGGTTAGAAGGCTTAGTATTAAGTGTGTTTCCAACTGTGAAATTTATCCTTCTGAGCAATGCCTCCCAGTTTACTCACTTTGTTCCAGGATTCTCTGCAGCATATGGCCACTGGAACCCATTAAATAACACAAAGTAAGACACGCAGCGATGAGTCAAAAATAGCTGCACTAGTGAATCGCCTTTCAAAATTCCGTCTCTAACAAGAAAAATAATGAAGAATAAGACATGCAATTAGAAGAAATTAAGGTCAATTTTCAAGCCGGGTTGCCTACATGGTGGTTTTGAAATCCACGTTAGGCACCTCAAATAAAAGCAGTCTGATTGAACACCTGCAGGTCTTGGCAATGCACTTGTGCATATAAGGCAGCCCGGCAATTCTTGCACTCAGAGTCTCTACCTCTTGATTTTATTTTCCCCGGTTCCTAAACCTCCTAAAACTCTGTGTCCTAATCACTAGGTTTAACATATTCCTTTTTTCCTGCTAAGGAAGATACCCAGTGCTTCCAGTGCAGGGCCATATGCGTGCCATATACTTGTTGGACAAGTCCCATTTGCTCAGCATGAGAGTGCAGGCACTTTTTCCATTACAGGAGCTTGTCGCATTGTATTTGGCCAAATGTGTTGTCACAATATACTTGGATTCCTTGCATCCAGCCTGAGTCATCTAAAAGTTTGGTGTCTGCTCTAAGGCTTTTTCTAGAGGTTTTATTACAGAGATCAGTGTATCTGGAAGGAGATTTATCTTCTAGAGTGGCTGCCTGAGGCATTGAGACTATTTGTTCTTTGGAGGCACCCAGCTCCCTCAGCTGAAGCACCTTCTTCCTAGAGAGCTACAACAGGCAAGCCGAATCTCACCTCAGTGTTTTCAGGGCTGGTGTCTCCTATCCCAGATGAGACACACAGCATTTTGCTACTATGGAAGGCTGAGGTAGACCTCTGCTGCTATTAGAATATTACACTAGCAGTGGATCTGAGCTCAATGTATGGTTATACTGACATGCTGCATGGCTGAGGGCAGCTTCCATTCACAGCTACACCCTAGACAAACATTTATTTATTTCCTCTCATTTAAAACATGTCTAGTGCTCTGAATGCGTGCACCTTGAATGAGGCACAGGAAACATGCAAGTTTCTGAATAAATGGAATTCTTTACTTGATGCATTTTCATAGCATCACAGAATGGTTTTGAAGCTTTGTAGTTATTATTATTTGGTTACGTTTGTATCCAACTCCCTTCATTTGCAAATAAAAAGATGCTTCATATGGCTGTCTAAATAATATAATCAAAGTATACCAGGAAATAAACAAATGTGCTCTTCTGAGTTGTGTTATGAACAATAAAAAGTTACCTAAGAGTCCAGAGAATGTACATATTGTGTCTGTCCCCTTATATCTAAGCATGTCTATGAATTTAATGGACAAATTCAGGTACTGTGCAGATAGGAATCCAGCCACATTTCTCCTAATTGATTTGAAATTATATGGATGGTAACAGTGCCAGAAGACAATTTAGTTTGCTCTTTCATACTGAGCTGAAGTTGTTTGGTTTTCCTAAAAGAAATAAAACTGATAATTGTCACTACAGTAAGTAAATATGTCTGAATACATGCAGAAAGCAGATCTATTGGGTAAGAAGGTTACAGAATCTCATTTTGTGGTCCATCTGCTCCCTCTTTACTTCCCAAGCCAACAGACACTAATCTGGGATGAAGAAACTGACAGGACATGGGGGAGGAGTAGACGGTCATGATTCCTGCACGTTTCAGCTTTTTGATATATGTGCTCATGCCATTGTGATATAATAGAAGGAAAATAACGCAGTGGAGTCAGGAGGACAGTTCAAACAATTATGCATTGCAGCAGCATTTTACTGTTCAAGACTTTCTCACATATTCAGTGCAATTTACATATTTTACCACTGAGGTCTGAGCACTCAAAATTAATATTCAAGGGGAAAAAGATGCATTGCTGGGAAAGATTGTTGAGCAGATCATAAGCTGAAATAAACAGGAAAATAATCAGATTGAGTTAAGAAAAGTGTCCAGAGTACTCCTGCTGGATTTTTTTTCCTAATTTGCATCTACGTTGATGGTCTTGGAGAAAATGTGAACATCACCCTAGTAAAAATTTCTAGTGGCTGTAACATGAAAAAAAATCAAAAGCGGTTCAAGAGGATGAGAATTAAATAAAGAAGAGATAAGGATAAAAACAAAATTCAAAGCCACAGACCGTGAGTGAGAAAGACAAAGCCGAAGTGGCAGTGTGGCTAATGAGGGATGAGAATGAGAGAAGGATGTGCTATATGACTGTGCAGCAATCAAAAAAAGGGCCAATGGAGCTGTATCATGTCACCTCCATCTCTGCACAGCTCAGCAACAACAGCACTGCCAGTTTTTACTTCTAATTCTGGTCATTTTGTCATCAGAAAGACCATATGAATAGAAATATGTTTCTACGGAAGCAAGAAGGAGCAAAGTAAAAAAAAAGAGATTAAAAGAGATGGATATATATTGTTTGGTTTAACTATAATCAAGACACAAGGCATGTACAAATAATTTAAGCATGTGAACATTTCACTAAAAGTGTTAAGTTCTTGAACATAACAAAAGAGAAGCATCAGTAGCATTTTGGATAAATACTGTGAAAATACTGAAAAACCAAAGCTGTTGTCAGCGGGGAAGTGTGCCTAATGATTAAAGCACCTAATCCAAGATTTCAAAATAATTTTGACCACATGATGTGAAGCATTGATGCAACATAAGGTCCCTCTGCCAGGTGAAGGCTGTTCAAAATTTCTAAAAAGGTAACTTTGGCCCAGATCAGAGGCTGTGGGTGTGCACAAAAATGACTGTACTTCCCTCAACTAACCATGGATTTCTCATGGATTCCTTCTTATTCCCTTTTCATTCCCACCACTCTAAAGCCACCTGGTTGTCCCTTGGACATGGTTATCCTTCCTTATGTGCAGGGCCATGATGATTGATGAGGAGAGTGGCTTAACTTTGATGCTTTTTTTCCCACCACAGAACACCTGAACTGACTGAATTGCTCTCAAGACTGCAACAAGCAGTAGCAGAGTGCTGTCGATCACCAGTGTCGGGTCTCTGCTGGTGGCCCCAACCAAACACCAGGATTTGGTCATGGCACTGAATGCACTGGGGTTGTGAAGGCAGCAGCCATGCAGGGGCAACCAGAGGGAGCTCAGGACATAGCCACGCACATTTCATATGGGTGCTTTAGGCCACTGGAGCAGTAGGCAGTAAAGGACAACTTTGAGCTAAACCTATGACATGGTCAAGGGCAATGAAAGAATTCAAGGTCAGCTGTACAAGAAACTTGCCTGTATCCAAAGAAGGACACAGACAACTGTAAATGCAGCAGTTCTCTCTCTCCCCAGAGAAGCCATCAGCCTTTGACTAAGGACAACTCAGTTCTTTCCATAAGAGGTTAATGACCACACCATAGATGGAGAAGAAATTACTAGAAGGAACCTCTTTGAAGATTTGTTTTCCAAAGATAGCCAGAAATTGGCTTGACTTCTATGTGCCTTGGTGTGAAAGCAGTGTTTGGAGGGTCTTTGTTTCATGTTTTTTTCTGGGCAGGCTGAGAAGTACTGGGCAAAAGGGTAACTTTTTGCAGCTCCATTCTCTCTCACACACACATACACACCTATATAGCTGCCTCAGTCTTGCACATCCCAAACAGCCCTGGCCCTGACACAGAGCCTAAACTTTCCATGGCCTAAGGACTTTCTCTTTATGGGCTTGCTCTCACTAGGATTAACGGCTATGAATGACATGATATTGATTTTGTGAGAGCCAGGAATTTCACACAGCAAAGCCTATACACAATTACAGATCTTCCCCTGAACTTCATCTAATGCATCAGGATTTATAAAAATCGAACTTGAACTTCAGATAACAAAAGAGATTCCCAGCACAGCAAGCTTTTCCAGACAAACCTGCCCAGAACTCTTCTCTTATGGTTTAATGTACTGCAGGCACAGTATGCAATCATGAAATAAGGATATGCTTGGCATGAGCCAAGATGCTCATTCGTCAGCCTAGAATAGCATGGATCCAAGTCACATCCTCCGGTCTGTGTGATGCCTTCAAATGGTCAGAGTCATCACCAAAAAGCCAATCCAAGCTCTTTCTCCTCACTCTCTTGTATTTTGGAAGCTGGTCTTGAAGCATTCATCTTTCACAGAGGCTGTCAAAAATTCTCTGTTCCCAGGCGTAAGAAGAAAATAACTTTCTCCTTCTACCTACACTGGATCAGGGATCCTTGGAACGAGTGGCAGGCCCTTTGTGATTAACAGCTCTTGACTGGATTATTTCATGAATATACTCTGTTGCTTTTTGACTGATGTTCATTTCCACACTATCAAAAGGAAAATGAGTCTAACTATTCATTGTGTGAAACAGAGCTGCTTTTCGATTTGCTTGGAACGTGCCACTTGATAATTTTTCCTGTTTGAAGCATCTTGGCATCCGCAGACAAAGGCAGACAGCTCAAGGACACAGCTGGTCCTACAGGCTCTAGAGAAACCCTGGGAACAAAACCAGGGTTGCAGAGTTGAGAGAAGACTCCACAGAGTGAACGTGCAAAATCAGACTTGGCAGAGAAAGCCACCATGAACATGGAGCACAGCCAGCCTTCGGTGAGTGCCTCAGTGGAAAACGTAAGGGCCTTTGCCCAGAACATGACTAGCAGAGGTCAGCTAATGAATAATACAGTAACAACACTTTCTCCTCCTCTAAATCCCACGTTCAGCCTTTAGATCCCATCTCGTGATGCAGCTGGAAAGCCAATGCAAGCGAAGACTACTTTGACAACTCATCTGTGTTTCACCTGTGGGAAGAGAGGGCCAACAGCTCTGCTGGCTTTCACTTTGCAGCCCTGAATGTTTGGTAGTGAAGCAGAGAAGGCTATGCAACCACCAGCTTCCAGGTGGCCATGGCAGTGGTTTTGTTCCCTCTTCGCAAGGGAGTTCATCAGCTATGAATGTGGTCCTTCTCATCCTGCAGCTCCTGTGTTGCTGCTAAGTCCTCACTGTGCTGCTGCTGGACCCCCTCCCTCTCCCCCTCCTGCAGGACAGACACTGGAGTGCTCTGTAATTCCACATCCTCCTGCCATCTGGCTCTCCCTGCGCATGGTCTGGATGGCACAGGAGATAGTACTGGTGGCTGGAGACTCCAAGCGCAACTCTGATCCCCTTTATAGGGCCTTTGTTGTCTCCCAGCACATGCTCCTGTATTGTGTGAGCTGCTGTAAAATCAAACAGCATCCTGGAAATGGCACAGTTTCTGTGGCATGTTATCTGATGTGGTGGCCAGTGACCCTCACTGCAGGGGGTGGGAAAGCCAAATGCAACGGGGCAGGGGATGCCGTGCACCAGACCTATGTTCCAGGCAAAAACCTGTCCCATGTACCCTGCCCTGCTCAGTGGAGGTACCTGATCTGGGGCCCCGTCCACTGACTCAGCAGAGCGTCAGATCATGCAGCACCAGGCTGGGACTGACTGGTTTGGGGAGGAGCTGGCTACTGGACTGGTGAGACTTGACATGTGGCTTGCAAATGGAAAGGAACTAAACCTCTGTCATCTGCTTCTACTTGATCCACTGCAAATTCCTTTCTGGGGAAGGAAAAAAAAAATCATGTCTTCTTCTAGACTGAAGATCTGGGTTTGGAGCTCATTAAATACTTCAGTCCTTATAGGGATTTACAGACTAAACAAAACCAAAAGCTTTGAGAAATTCTTATTCTATGTCTCTGCACATCCATCTTGGGATCCCATTTTTTGATACACCCAAGCAATAGGTGAAATCATAACTTGCGTCTCTTCTTTTACCTTCACTCAGCCACTTGCTACTGTGTATCTTGGTTCAAATTCAGGTATCTGTCCTGGAAACAGGATCCACGACTTCTAAAACCCAGGCAAGTCAAAGCACCGTAAGGATTTCCTGCTCATGTTAAATTACCAGATGCAGTAACTTCTTAAGAAGGGAGAAAGGCCAGGCAAAATTACATAGGTGGGCAGGTTGAAGGAGCTAAGTAATCCATCCCAACTGAGCAGACCTAGAAGGAACTGCTGCCAACCATACATGTAAGAGAAAACACTTGTTGTAAAATGCACCCTGAACACAGTCATAAACAGAACTAACATGAAAATACTGATGTTTAGATGAACGAATTAAAAGCAACTGCAATTTTGATTGGTTCATAAAACATGCAGTTAATTTTTTTCCTGCAGATAAATCAAAACACACAATTTGTAAAGGAGAACCCAATTCACCCTATATGCTTTAGGTCCAATATATTTAGCAAAAGCCAAATTTAAGAGATTTAAATGAACCTTTGCACAAGTGTTGAAGAAGAACCCAGACCCCTTGATTCCAGACCATGCAGGGGCTAGTGCTGTCCTCTGTCTGGCACCAGACTCCCACCCTTCCCACCAAAATTACATTTGCTTACTAATGTCTCTTTCTCCAAAAGGTGTAAATGGGCCCTTGTTTGAGCTCATCACAGATTCAGCTATATTCTTTTATCTCCAGTAATCTGGAGATTTTTTCCCCTGCAGATAGTTTCTGTGTTCCACTCGCTGCTATTTGCTAGAGAAAGACTCTTGGGCTTTTTGCCCTTTGTATTTCCTCTCTTCTTTCATGTGGAGAAGACTGCCAACGTGGGATTTGCAAACTGCTGCCAATATGGGATTTGTGCTGCTGCGGCTGCCAATCTTTAATTTAGCATATGTATAAAGCTAATTTTTGGACACGATGCTAGTGCCTGGCATCTCTGCAGGAGTCAGCCAGGTTGTAATGTTTGTATTGTGCTGCACTATAAAAAACAATAAAAAGAAAATATAAAGGAAAAAGCCTTTTATCTCTAGCTTTATAGCTACAGCTATGGTCTAAATACTTGTATTCTCCCTCTGCATCTAAAATTCACTTCCTCCTTTCTAAGCCATAGCCCTTTCTTTTAGATTTGCAGTTTGTGTTGCCTGTAGTAGGAGCCAATGATAGGCTCCTGCTCCCTACTGAGAATATCTTCATATTAAAATGTATAAATTCAACGCTTTAGAGGGAGAAAAAAAGACTAGTTTCCCTTTAATTATATTTAAAATACACAGTCACATGTGCTAAGAAATATTTTCTCTTCTAAAAAAATATTTTAATACAGAGAATCAGAGAAAAAAAATTTAATCATTCAGGAAACATCTTTCTTATGGAAAACATAAGCTTGACTACCCTTCCTTGGCAAGGACATCTACTGTTTGGGAGGATGTTCCTGCAGTGAATTCTCTAAAATATGGCAGTGCCATTCTGGCCACTCAGTGGGAGTGTGAGTGAGATGAACTCCAGCTCCACAAGCCCCCATTTGGAGGACCCCATGCAGCTCCAGGCAGCTCTTTGGTCAGGCCTGGAAGCAGGCAAAGGGAAAAGCTTCTGGGGAAGCCATGGCTGCAGGATGGGCAGAGGGAAGCAGCTTTATGCTGCCCCGTAATGGTGGCTGTAGCAGGACAAAGGCTGTAATAGAACCACAATTTCCAGTGGTCCTAGACGGATTTACAGGAAGAGATGGATTCATAGGAAGAGCCTTCAGTGACAGTTCACAGTTCTTCCTTATGAAGAGGATTTCCTAAACCTTTACCTAAACCTATTCCAGCCCTTGTACTTGAAGGATGGGTGTTCATCAGAAGAAGTGTGGCAAGAAGGAAATGCCAGTGAATGGCCTGTGGTTTGGAAAAGCCTGGCAGACTGCAGGAGTGGCAAACTGAGTTAGTGACTTAAAGTAGGACCCACTGACTGCATACAGTCTGAGCATCTTTCCCCAAATGCACGGGAAAAGATCATCAGACAAACATAGAGAAATATTGAAAAACACAGAGGATTTTGTAAATTTGCTTCGTACAAATATTTAGTATACCCGCGGGCTGCAGAATCTTTTTCTTTTTTTTTTTGTTATCAACACAGATTTTTGTAATTTCTTTTTCCACTATAGGTATCAGATGAAGGAAAAGGAATTTGCGCTATCCTGGCATCACTTTTTCACTTTAATTACTGTGATTTAAATTACCCCATCTAAGGAAGTCCACAATATAGCGTTGACTACCCAGTAATAGAAGGTAGTTTTTCCGCACGGCTAGACTGGTATTTTCTAAGAAGGAGATCTGCTAGCTTGCCTACTTTCACAGCAGCAGTGCCATGGGCCGTAATGAGACAGGATTATTGTTGCAACTGCTCTTGAAGGCCTCTCTCCCCAGGCAGCCAAAGAATGACTGAGTCACGCAGGTGATGCATTCGCTGTAATGAGACGGACAAAACCCTGAAAACCACATCCAGAACAATCCCCCACATCCCCACGCCTCTGGAGGAGGGTATGGGGGGGTGAGAACAAAACCACTGACGCTGGGAAAAAACCAAATAAAAACTATTTATTTTAAATAA
>VWZT01005056.1:5777-24777 GCA_013397055.1 Pachycephala philippinensis
CCGTGCCTCTGGGAAGGACGGTGAGCCGCTGTAGCTCTTGCCCAAGCAAGTCTGGGACTGGACTGCTTTATGGGTGACCGTGCCTCTAAGAGGGATGGTGAGCCGCTGTAGCTCTTGCCCATAAGGTCGGTGAGCCATTGTAGCTCTTCCCATGTGTGATTACTGCAGATGGTGCTGCAATGTTACACTGCAAACTGTGTTGGCCCAGTGTACACTAATATCTGGAACTATGTTGCCCTGGTGTATGGCGACAAGGAGTAGGTTATGCAGATTTGCAAGATGGATCATGGACTTCCAATACACATAAAATAGCATTATTTTGGAGAAATCCTTCAAAACTAGAGTGTATATAGTCTGGGAATGCATTTATTTTTCCAGAGAGAAGCAGTGGCAAAGACAGTTCATACATGGCCAATTATTTAAATCTAGGCTTACTCCTTGCAGCATGCTTTTGCTTGCTCATTATTCTTATGATAGTCTACCCTTAATTCCATTTATCTGAATATTTCAATGGACTTTAAACATTTTGAATAACCAGAAACAGGTTTCATGAGTTTCATGGATTTTCAGTCCACAAGTTAAGAGTGGACAGAGCTTTGATCTTTCCTTAACTGTAGATCTTAGTAATCTGCCTTCATTATATCACTTCCTTGGAAGTTTATTCTAGTATTCCTCTACTCTCGCTATGAAAATCTGCTCATCCTTTCCTTTGGATTTTCCCAATCTACAACACAAAATTGCAGACTACGGACTATCTTACTTCTTGTGCCTGGGTGAACAAGCACAGTATCCGTGGTCAGCACTGCTGCAAGTCTACTATCACCAGTAATAAAAAGTAAAGCTGTGCCTGAGTGTGTGGGCTACTTGCAACACCAGCTCTGCAGTCTCTCCGAGGGTTAACTGAAGCTGAAGGAACCTAATTTAGCTCAATGAAATTGTGGGTGTGCTCATTTCCTGGTGCTGAGCATCCTCACTTGGGCTATTCCACTGAACACAAGGCTACATTCGGGGTGTCTTGTGATCAGAGCAGTTCTGGAGAGGTCAAACACCCCGCTGAAGTGTCAGCCTTTGAAACTGAAAAGCGCAAAGGAAGCCACGGGGAGCCAGGCCTCTCCTGCAGCGAGGGCAGCAAAATGGCCTTTGCTCTGTACGTGCTATCGTTTGATTATTGTGTCTTTTGTTCTCCTGTCAGTGGGCCTGGCCCTACCCACCTTCCCAGAGAAAACTAGCCTGATTTCCAAGAATTTTTTGCTTTTCAGGACCAACAGGCTTGGGCATAGGTTTTGTTAGCGGAGTGAAAAAAAGGGATCTTGATCTGTTTTCTGTATCAAAATGTAGCTTCATTTTATTTTCCTTGAGGATACATTAGGACAGTACTCAAGGAAGAGGTAGAATTATCAAAAATTAATCAAAATTGTTTGGATAATGTGTAAATTCATTACTTTCAGAGAATGTATATATTTTATAAAATAGAATATATACTGACATGTTAGGAAAACTCTTTATTTACCTTAATGACCCACAAGGATATCTGTGTGATGGTATTTGAACTAATTTTAATTTTTTAATTTGAATTAATTGTCATTATCTGGAGTTAAGTTTTCTGCTACCATTGTAACAACCCACAATAAACATTCATGATATGACAAGCCCTACACTACCTTTAACCTTGTATTTTAGTAAGGGTAGCCCTACAGCTAACAAAGTGACAAATGGTAAACCCTACTAGCATGGGTTATTAAATGACAGTGATTTAAAAAGCCTGTTGCAAAATTACTGTTGATTTGCTGAAAAACTTGAAGAGTTTTACTACTGACAGTGGATTTCTAAAAAAGTCTATTACTTTTCATGGGGGGAAAAAAATGCACAGAGGGAAAGGGGGGGTTATGTTAAAGTAGATTTGAAACTGTTTTATCTAAAAAAAGAAATGGTTTGCTTTGTGCCTGGAAATTAAGCACCAGTATGGTAGTTTTTGTATTCATAAATGTAAAGCAAAGAGGTTGATGCTAACATTAATGTAATTCAGAAGAAGCAGCATTAATAAAAATAAGAATTAAAAAATGGAAATATATTCTATCTAAACTCATTAATAATACGTTTTTGCTTTTAGAATTCTCCTTTGGAAAATATTAAGAGCATAATTCGCATCTCTTACTGGGCAGAACTCCATATGGAAAACAAGGCAGAAATACAAATGAAAATGTATAGCTTATCTGTGGGGGGAGTGCCAGAGGATAAATAGCATATTAGGGGACTCTCTTGGCTGTGGGACCTCCCCAGCATGCAGGGATAAGTAGGGGATGGGACACCCAAGGAAGCCAGCCTTTTTTTCTTTGCTCCCCCAAAATGGAAAATTTTCAAAGGCAGCCACCATTGCAAATCCTGTGTTCAAATCAAATGGAGAGGCTCACACTGTAGGGACCCCCAGAGTGAGAGGCTTTAATCTGAGTCATAAGTAAGCCAACAGCAATATAGAGAGAAATTAATAATTGGCATAAAAATACATTTGCTACATTTTTTCAGCTTCCAAACCCTTAAAAAATGACATTGCTTCTGACCTGAGGTAAAGGCATCTTGAAAGAGAACTTGATCTTAGACTAGTACAGAAGACTCAATTAGCAAAATATAAGTAACTTGTTCTTACATGAAAATTTGAAAGCAAAACTTCTGTGTCCGTTCATCTCATGTGCCTCTTTTACCAAATGAGAGAAGTAAGCATTTTCAGATGGTGATACATGTGATTTTAAGCCAGATGTGAGAGAGATGTACTGCCTTTTAGAGGTGACATTTTTCTCTCCATTGATCACCAAGGTGACCTAGCATGAAGCAGATCAGGTTTTGATGTCTGCTGCGTAGATAAGTTGAGAAAAAATGTTTCTCAAGTTAGGTTTTTGCCATTTCTTTCTGAAATAAAATGTTCCAGTCCCTCCAATCACAGAGGAGTTATGAGAAATATTTTTTTTTTCAAGACTTATATTTCCCTTTCTTGGCAATATTTTTAAATGCCCATTTGCCCTTCAGGAATCAAATCACATAAACTGAAAAAAAAAAAAAAAAATTAAAAAAAAAATTTAAAAAAACAAATGAAAATAGAGAAACAGATTTCACCCAAACAAAATTTTCTCAGCAATATTAAAAAGCCTCTCCCTGTCTTTTTTGCCATGAGCATATTAACAATTTCAAAAGACCAGCTGTGACAGAGTTCTAAGATATTGTATTTGTTCCCCTCATTCATTTGAGAAAACATAAAGAATTATTATCATGATGTTGTGCCTTCATTAAAAAAAAATGAAAAAACAACCATATAAAAATGATAAGTCATATTGAATAGGTCACTCCTTTATAGCTATCATGGCTTCACTAAAATAATCCATTTTTAAATAAAAGTATGATTTACAAAACAAGGAAATGTAAAATATATGTTATATATACATTTTTTCTCTTAATATATTTGCTAAAATAGTGGTGAAAGAGAGCCAAGGGTTTGGGGTTTTTTCCCATAATTTCCTGAAAAAGCAGCTGTGGGAACTAAGTTAATAACCTGAGTTTTGCTTGTCAGTGTAAAGAAGTGTGTTGAGTTTGGCTGGGACAGGGTTAATTTTCTTCACAGTAGCTGGTGTGGGGCTGTGTTTTGATTTCATGCTGAACACAGTGTTGATAACTCAAGGAGGTTTTTGTTCTTTCTAAGCAATACTTTCACAGTTTCCTGGCCCTTTGCCTCTCAGCCCACTCCACCAGGCTGGAGGGCACAAGGATTTGGGAGGGGACACAGCTGTGACAGCTGACCACAACTGAGCAAAGGGAGCACAGCACACAGCTCAGTGTATAAACCGAGGGGAATGAGCTTTGCTTTGCCTATGCACACAGCTTCTGCTTTACCTATCAAACTGTCTTTTTTTCAACCCACAAGTTTTGTCATTTGTACCCTTTCTGTTCTCCCCTCCATCCCACTGGGCCAGGGGGAGTGAGCAAACAGGTGCATGGGGTTTAGTTGCCAGTTGAGGTTAAACCACAGTATGAGGTCGTGTGGCTCTGGGTGAAAAACAGTGATTTTAACCATGCTTTGGTTTTAGCCCCTCTTGATTCCACCATTTTGTTCCATACCGGGGCGAAGTAAAAACAAGGTCCATAGCACAATTCATATCCATCCTACTTCTTGTCTGAGACTTTCTTTTGAAATCCTAGGACCAGTGCTAGTCCAAGCTACAGCAAGGAAAACATCTCTTAAGAAGTTAGAGGGGTTTTAGACTGTCTTTTCCAAAACTACTTTCTAGTGACAGACTCTCAGTGGCATTTCAAACTCAGATGAACAAAAAAGCTGCTGCTGGTAAACACAGTATAGACATCCACGAAGGGGATCACAAAGACCTTTTCTGACATAGCTTTACACTTAAGACAGAGGTGTACTATAACAAGACAAACAACAAAAAACAAACCAACAAGCAAGTGAAAAAAAAAGCCATTTCCTGGCATTCCTTTTCTGGAAAACTTGAATGTTTCATATCTGAGGCAGACTTACCAGACGTTACCCATTCCCTCTGTGGTGATCACTTCTGTCCACATTTGATGTCTCCATGTCAAAGTGATAGTGATTACAATGGGAAATCTTTATAGACAACATTTGAAATTTATGGTGCAAAGGCTCCATCCGTGCAAAATGTCACTGCTATAGAGTAAACAACAAAAAAAAAAGAGTATTCATAACAGCTGAAGAGTTGCATGAAAAAAATATGCTTTCTTTAAAATGGCTTGATAGCATGGATGAACCTTGTATTTCCTTAAATTTCTGAATAGATAGTTTTGCCTCTGTGAACAATTTGAACAGTCCTTAAGGAACTCCTCCTTAAGGATCCTACCCAGACTCAAATCTACGTGGTATGTCTCCAACACCATTTTTTAGGCTTTAACTACTAAATATTTTTTCTGATGAAATTATTTAGCTAATTTAGAAAATCAGAGAGTGCAGATAGTTCCTTTTTTATTTCTTGATTTAGAAGGTTCATTTTACTGTATTTAGTGCAGAAGAATATTTCTATTCTGAGAAGTGAAATTTCCTGAGGAAAAAAATTGTGAAGTGCTTCATTTTCACTGATAGAATGCCTATGGCATTCCCCTAACCAAGATACTGCTTTTCTTAAAGAAAAAGAAAATATTGGGAAAAAAGTGAAGTCCAAAGAGCAGGGACTTTTTAATACAATTTTTACAGATAACAGATGCTGGAGAACCTGCAGCCTGCCTAAAAGAAGGGAAGAATTTATAACTATAAAACAGGGGAGTCCGTAACAGAAAGGAGCGACCTTGATACTTACCGTTTTTCTTTCACCATACATTATTCTGCCTTTTTCTTAGTCAGAGGCTGAATAGAGACATATAACACAAACAATGAAATAGGTTGCCTTCCTCTTCCTAAAATTATCAAATTGCATTAAAATGTTAATACTGAATTTTAAATTTTAGAATTTAGACATAAAAGCAGTGATTTTTAAGAGTAAAACTATTTTGTAGATTTGACTGATTCTAAATTAGGCATTTAAAATGGGTCACTTAAACAGAATTTGAAAACTTTCAAAGAATCACAGAGTGACTGAGTTTGGAAGGGACATCTGGTGCTCATCTTGTCAAACCCCCTGCTCAAGTAGGGCTCAGAGAGTCTCCTGTCCAGGACCATGTCCAGGTGATTTTCTCACGTCTCCAAGGACAGAGACTCCACAACCTCCCTGTGGAGCCTGTGGCATTGCTCAGTTACCCTCAAAGCACAAAAAAGCCACTTCCTAATGTTCAGAGGGAACCTCCTGTGTTTCAGTTTGTGCCCATTGCCTCTGGTCCTGTCAGTGGGCACCACTGAGAAGAACCTCCTCTGTTCTCTACACACCTTCTCTGAAGGTGTTTATATAGACGTTGATGAGATTCCCCTCTGCTTTCTCTTCTCCAGGGTAAACAGCCCCAACTCTCTCTGCCTGTCTTCATTTGTCAGGTGCTCCAGCCCCTTCATCACCCTCTATTTTCTCTCCCACTTATCTTTAAGAATTCTAAGTTTATTAGCACAGACACGCACAATGGGGACACTACACTTAGACACCCGGGCTGAAGTGACCATCCTTCTTAAAACAACATTTACTTCATTATATTCTGCAAGTATTCGTTTCTGCTTTATCCTTCAGACTGATTAACACATTTAACAGAGAAAGCTTTACTGGAACCTTTGGCATACATAATGGATAGCTGTTCCAGCAGTTTATGTTTTGCAGTGTACTACCTTTTCCTGGTTCTAGGGGATTTGCTTTCTGAATATTTCCAAAATGTGATATTTTCGTACAATTCCCTTTTGATCACCACAAAGAATACTCAAACACTTTCTTCCAAAACACTCATTTGTTCTGCACCAGTGGATGATCTGGTCCCTTCTTTGAACCTCAAAGACTGAGCCTCAGACAAAATCCAGCCAAGTAGCTTAACATGACCACTCGCCTCTCCAGAAGTTCCACTGTAATAACCTGGTAGAGAAGACAGTGTGAATCCTGCTGTCAGCATTATAACATCTTCAGACTTTACAGCCCCTATAAGGCAGAAAGAAGCAACATACAAGTTTAATACAGTAAAACTTTGGTTTAAAATTTAAAATAAAGACCTGAGAGATTAATAATAATACTAACATATTAGAAGAAAATTAATTGCAATCAAAGAACTTCAGAGATAAACACGAATTAGTTTAGCAGCTCTTTGTTCTGATATTTTCAAAATATTTTTAAAATCTAAGGATATTAAAGCTCAATCACGTTGACATCTAAACATTAAAATTCCAGATTTTAATTGTTTTAAATGGTTATTTTGCTTGCATTATAAAAAAACCAGATGAGGTAGTGATGTGCTTTTGCCTCATGCCTCGTTATACAGCTAAGGTGAGCATAAATCCGCACTCCTTGATGCTCTGCCTGGCCTTGCCCCGATTACTTAAATGAAGTTTTATTGGGGAAACTGTAATAATAAAGACTAAGCTGCAGCTCTGAAGCAGTCCTGCAGTGTATGACATTACAGGAAGAGAACCTCAGGGGTTTTTCTTATGTGTGGTTTCTTTTAGCCTTGTATTAAAAGGAAAAAAGAAAGAAAAAAAAGTAGGAAAGTGATAAAACACTGATGCTTAGAATAAGAAATAAATGAATGTATAGAAATACACAATGACTTTAAGTTTCCAGCAGTGCTGCAAAGGTACTGCCATGTGAACATTGCCATCTAATGGTTTTTCTGAGATTAGTAGGCAGAACAACTTAGCTGCATTCCCATGTTGTGGCAGAGTAAATATCTAAGCAGTATTAGGAACACTAACAAAATATTTATTGGTAGAATCCTGCATTGTCATAATTTAGAGAAATTACATTTTTATATTATTTTATTGTGTTTGACACTGCTGTCATTTTAATATATAACATTTAGAGTTGATTGCAACATGTAACAATCACACAGATATTTGTTTTAAAAGCAAACTGCAACCATTTCAGTATTGAAATAATAAAAATAAAAATATCTTTTGATACTGTAAATTAGGGTTTTTTTCACCTAGAAATCAAGAAATAAAAGGTCAGAATGGAAAATAAAAGTTGTACTGACAAAGCAGAAAAACAGGGAGAAACCTCTGAATTAGAGTTTTATGCCATTTTTAGCTAAATGTAAAAACTGAACCACAAGAACTGAAAAACTCTTGCTTCTGTAGTCCTTTTGATCTCTAGCTTCTTATTCTATTTTTCTTTAATAATAAAATGCATATAGGGATGTTTTTACTTCATGATTCTACTTCAAGTTGATTTTAGCTATGCACCAATATTTTCAGTGTAGTGATCTTCATGGAATTTAATGTTGAAAAATAACCTTTATATTCAGCAAGAATCCTACAGAAGGAGTATGTCTCTGTTGCACTCAGATGGCTTAGAATAAATAGAACAAGAAGCTTCCTATGGAGATTTAAACCATCTTATAGAATCCAGTATTCCTGTCACAGAATCCTGTAAAAATCTATAGGGATGACAACATACTCTTAAACCATACAGTATTTTTTTTTCTGCAGGGGAAAAGAAAAAAACCAACTGTAGTCACAAAAAAAACCCCACGAGGATGATTGCTGTAATAAAGCTACAGGCCATGTTTTATTAAGCTATAAACACGACCTTCAGCCACAAAATAAGCTAGCTGTCTTTAGCCTGCTCACCAAATAGATACATTTCCAGACCCTATAATATATCACTGAGTTTCTGATTAATAAAATTCCAAGCTACAACCTGTGCAGTTCAGGTAATGCAGAAAATATCTAGTAATGATGTGTACTTGATGTTACTGATACCGATGTTACAGCATCTCAAGGAAATTTAACAGCAGTTAATGAAGTGTAATTAAGGATGACCTTGCTCTTGAGGGCTTGAGCTGTGCATGCATTCTAGTGCAAAATTCCATTTTAAAATTTCCACTAAAGGACCTCCAGTGCTCTTCTCTCCTTACAATGGAGAACTGCCACTAATGTTAGAGAAATAAGAAAAAAATATATACATATTGAAACAAAATAAAAAAAATTAGAAGTGGTTCGTATCTGCCATGCCATAGAAATGAGGGTCTGGAAGATATTTCAAGAGACCAGAAATTATGGAGGCAGACCATTCTCTATACTTACTGTGCAAAAATTCAGTGAAGCACACACCACACTCAGTATTGCACCATTCTCAAACTTAGAATAGCATTTCTCATACTAAAAATAAAGCTGTTTTTTTCTTCCAATTAAACCATTGTCATACACTTTTTCTCTGTAAAACTGATCGTTTCTTAAAAATTACATCTTAACCATCTTTAAGATCAAACTGTGCAGAGCAGGCTTTCCCCCTGCCTGCTTCATGCTTTCCAAACCTTTCAATATATTTTATTTCTGTCCTATGAATTCTGTCTAAACCATTTATGTCTTCTTTAACACCAGGTGCTGAAAGTGGAATGAGTGCTCTGTGTGAGGCCTCTCCCGCTCTGGTCAGAGTGTGACAATGAATTCCTCCTCATAGTTCCTGTGCAGTGTTGCTGCTAATGCATTTCAGAGGGAGAATTGAGTGTTTAGCGGCACACAGCATGGACAACTCAGTTTTGTGTTCAAGCGTGATTTCAAAATTGCTTTCTCCAGTACTGTTGGCTGTCCAGGTTTTCCTCAGGCTGAGGGCTCCCCAGCAGGCAGTGGGACAGGGGCTGGTCAGACAGGGGTCATTACAGCCCCCTGCCAGGACCAGGACAATGGGGTGCACTGGGGCAGCCCCAGCCCCTGGCACTGGGCACATCCCTGGGGATGGGGACAGGCTGAGACCAGGCCAGGACATCAGGTCAGCAAGATAGGGTCAGGATCAGCAGGAATGAGGCCAGTCGGAGACATGATAGCTCAGGCCTGAGCAGCTCCTAAGGGTGGGAAGTGGGACCATCCCCACTTCTCCCTAATTTCTCCCAGCTCTTTCTCCTCCCACACTTCCTCAGCAGTTGGGTTCAAGGCCACAGACCCAAGGAGTACCAGAGCTGGCCAGTGCAGGCTGCCAGCCCAGCTCCTGGGGAACAGGAAGGGCAGCCACAGCCCAGGACACTGTCACTTTCAATCCCACTGTATGAGGTTTGCATGGCCAAGCTTTGGTAGCAGGGGGCTACAGGGGTGGCTTCTGTGAGAAGCTGCCAGAAGCTTCCTCCATGTCCAGCAGAGCCAATCCCTGGCAGCTCCAAATGTGGATGTGATGCTTGACAAGGCTGAGCCAATCAGAAATTGTGGTAGGTCCTCCATTCTAACATAGTTAAGAGGAGAAAAAAAAAGTTACTGTGCAGATGTAATTGTGGCCAAAGAGGAATGGAGTGACAATATGCAAGAGGAACAACTCTGCAGACACTCAGGTCAGAGGAGAAGGGGCAGGAGGGGCTCCAGGCACAGGAGCTGAGATTCCCCTGCAGTCTGTGGTGCAGACCATAGTGAAGCAGCTGTGTCCCTGCAGCCCATGGAGGATCACAGGGATGCAGAGATCCACCTGCAGCCCGTGGAGGAGACCCACGCTGGAGCAGGTGGCTGCCTGAGAGGAGGCTGTGACCCTGTGGGAGGCCTGTGCTGGCAGGGGCCTGCAGACCCATGGAGAGAGGAGCCCCCCCTAGAGCGGGTTTGCTGGTGGAACTTGGGAACACATGGGGGATCTATGCTTGGAGCAGGCTGTCCTTAAGGACTGCACCCTGTGGAACAGTGACCCACATTGCAGCAGTTTGCAGAGAGCTGTTGTTCGTGAGATGGACTCACACTGGTGAAGTTCACGGAGAACTGTCTCCTGTGGGAGGAACCCCACACTGGAGCAGGGGAAGGACTCCTCTTCCTGAGCAATGGAAAAAACAATGTGTGATAAACTGACCATAACCCCCATTCCGTGTCTCACTGCACTGCTGGGGGAGGAGTTAGGGCTGGGAAGGAGGGAGATGTGCGGGGAAAGTGTTTTTTAAGGGCTTATTTTACTTCTCGTTATCCTGCTCTGAATTTGTTAGTACGAAATTCAGTTCATGTGTCTAATTCTAGCCTGTTTTGCCCATGACAGTAATCAGTGAGTGATGTCTCTCTGTCCTTATCTCAACTCATGAACCTGTCATTATATTTTCTTTCCCCTGTCCAGCTGCAGAGGGGAGTGACAGAGCAGCGTTGGTGGACGCCTGGCATCCAGCCAGGGTCAACGCACTACAGTCACCTAAAACTAACTGCCACTTTGACCAGAAGTAACCAAAACCTCCTTTTTGTCTATGGCTTTGTGACCCTGTTGTGCACGAACTTCATGGTAATTTCATCACTGTAATAAAATTTTGATTCATCCCCACCACTTGCTTTTTCTGCTGAGCAGAAAAAACAAGCCAAAGAGACTGGTTAGGTTGAATAGAGCATTTCTTCTTTTCTCTCCACTGAACAAGAGGGTTATGGTCACAAAGACAGAGGTCACCCTAGTTTGCAGACAGGAGTTCACATAATTTTGACCAGTTTATCAGGCACCAGCTGCACAGAGGTGATGGCTTGGCAGGCAGCTTTAGCATCCTGTTGGGAAGTACAGTCTGACCAGCAGTTCTGTGACAGGTATGCAGGCAAATGGATTTCAAGGTAAAAAGCTGTCCTGAAGCAAGTGTTGCTAAGATTTGGGAGTGACTCAGGTGGGTGAGTCGTTCTGCCATCATCATCTCATGAGTCAAGCAAATAAACTGTAATGACTCATTTTGAAAACCCAGGCACCGGGCAAGGACTGCAGAGCTTATGATTTCATCCTCGTCAATTACAGAGAAAATACAGAACTTGAATTCAAAATTTCTTTTTAAATAGCAGTAGGTCACTGAAGGTGAGTCAGTTAAATGATCAGTAATTGTGATACGTAAGAAGCAAAATCTGTTGGTTTGATGCCCAGATCCTTTACTCAAAATCTTATGATCCCCCATGCTTTCCACTAGTCTCCACTGCTTTTTCTGGCATTCCCTGTGACCTCCAGCCTTTACTCCTCATTCTGAAACGTGTGCATCCTTTATCCCTTCCACCCGTATCAGTTCTATATCAAGACTTCTTCCACTTCCCTCTCTTTATTCTCACGGGATTTTAATTAATCGCCGTTTCGAAAGCACTATTTGCACTTTCCTGTACCACTCGCACAAACAGATTTTATGAAGTCATAAGCCCTGGAACTCTCATACGTTTGCAATAAATATTTAATGTGAATTCTTGTTCAAAATAGGAAAATAAAACTAAATGTTTCACACGGTTCTCCGGGGGTGTCTCGCACTGAGTGGAATGCCCTGAAGTGAAGCCGTACCTTGATTAACGCTGCCATCTCGCGGCCGTCCGAGAAATTAAAATCCCTGACCTACTTAAGACCCATTTAGCTCTTCCCTTGACTCAATTACTTCAGAGCAGACATCCAGTGAAGTGTGTAAGGAGATAGCTCCGAAACTGTCATTTGACATTATATTCTGGTTTCATGTGATGAATTTAGATTTTGTGCCAAATAGTGCACTTATTAGAATACTTTGGGCGTTTTCTCCCATAAAGGAATATATAGAGACAAAACAAAAAATAAAATAAATCCACAATTTGTTATTTAACAAGAATAAAAATGTTTATTCAAATGATTTGCATATGTTTCGTTTTCTCAAATATTTTTCCCAGCATCAGTTTGTACGACAAAGGATTTTTTCTTATAATCTGTGAAAATAAATAAAATTACAGACAGAAAAGTACTGTTGACTTCAGGGGATGAAGACCAGACCTGTCTCAAAAGCTATAAAATAATTGCAAGGGTATCGTTTTATTTTAGAATAAATCTAAAGCATGAGTGTTCCAGTATTTTCAGGGTAAGAAATCTGTCTTAACCATTCATGAATCATATTCCTTTTCTCCCAGGATAACTTCATTTGTGTCTACACTCAAAGTTAGAATACTGAACAAATCTCTCTCACGAGTCTTTCAATGGCATCTGCTTTTCTCCATTTATTTTACAGGTAGTTAAATGTTATTGTTAAGTGGACTGGGTCCTAAACTTGAAATGCATCCTCTAACAGAATCCCTGCTAGATTTTTTTCATCAGTGGGAGACTGTGGCATAGATTAAGAGCATTTGCCTACCAACCAGTCTTGCACTGCCTGCAAGTGTTTTGTGTCAGTGCATGGGATGACAGGCAGATAGCTTGGGGGACTGAGGAGGGATGGAAGTGCTAAACTTCTTAGGCACGAACTGGCTGAAAGATAATAAAAAAATTACAACTCTGAATGAATATGAAAATTTGAGCAGAATCTATTCATTATCATTCTAAAGAGCTTATAATTCGTTCATTCCAAAACCTACTCATCACTAAGAATTTTATTGGTCTTCCTCCTATATTTCTGCGACAACTTCCCTAGAAATTCAATCTTTACTCCAACAGCTGTATTAGTAAATAACATAGACATTGCCAGTGCAGCTACTTGTAATCAAAAAGTCACCTTCCCTAATTCAGAACCCTGGAATGGAAAGGGGATCTGTTTTCTAAAAACCTTGTTTTCATACACTTCTGTAAAGTAAATGGAATTGCTTTACAGAATTACACGATGCTTTAACTTAGCTAAAAGCCTAACTATTTGAGATATTTTTATACCTAGTCACAATACTGTGAATCATTATCACTGTGCTAAGCAACTCCTAAAAAATAACAAGGGTGAAATAGTTCAGTGCATTTAATAACTAGGCTTTCATTCAGATATGATGTTTTATTTCTTCCTTCTTGACAACCATCAAAATAAAACTAGCATTAGGAGCAGTTCACAGAAAAGGCGATGGGGAAATTACTATGTCTATGCTTAATTCTACCATTTTCTTCACAGTGCTGAGAGTCAGCTGCCAAATGAGAAAATTGTTACAGGCTCAAACAGAGTACTGGATGAAAGTGGTGAAAAAGATCCCAACTCTAAAAAATCTAGTAAAACATATGCCATATTGAGAAGTTTATTATTTACACAAGGACACTGAGATTAGTAGATGAATTAGTAAATTAGTTGAGTTTAGTAAAATACTTCCTAAATGAACTGAGGGTCCGGACAAAGTGAAGCGAACTTCTACAAGTTGTGCAGAAAGGGAAGTTTCACCATCCACATTGAAAATAGGGGGGAAATAGATTATTCCAGATCATTCTTAAAACTGGTTTTATATAACATTTTGATTGTAGGAGCATCACACTAAAAGCTGGGAGCTATAGTTGGATTTTGAACATGGTGTAATGGGGATGTTCAATACTGGAACCAGTATTAAAGGTTGGATTAGTGGAATGGGAAGTATAGAAGTAAGAAAAAGGTAGATCACATTCAGAGACCCATACAATTACACTGATACTCTGAACTGAAAATTTAGAAGCCTTAAAATGAAAGAGGCTGAAAACCAATTTTGTTTCTCCTGATCCTATGAGTTGTCACTGTAGTACAACCAAAGCAAATGTCATCCTTTCCAGCTAAGAAACTGTTAGTTCTGTTGTCCTGCTGAGAATTTGAGGAACTGCATAATTCCGATGGACCTGTTGAAGAAAGGGGTTGTTCATAAAACAAAAGTTCAAATAGACATAGAGGAGATCACGTGGGCTTAAGAGGAAAAAGGAAAGAAGCCCCAAAGACCAGTCTTGCATGGTTTAGTGAAACAAAGGCTGAGAAAGGATATAATTAATGGCCCTTTACTTCTCCTACTGGGAGAAAAGTGAACAATGAGACCTTAAGTGAGTATCATTTCTTGTGATTAAAACCAGATATATTCTGTCTATTCTGCTTTGCTATCTTCCAGTGAGGAGAGAACTCAAGGGGAGAAGAGGAAGTAAAAGGCAAGTGGTTTTGGCCCGACGGAATGATCCCTCAGTGATCATTCCACCCAGCATCACTTTAAAACTAGTTGCAGTTTTCTATAAAGCTATTTTTCACACTGCACTACTGGACCTTGAGGCTTTCACTCTTCAGCTGTGCCTACCATGAGTTGAATCACAGTTTAAACGTCTAATTGTATCAACTAGTATCACACATTCAGACTGCAGATCTTTCACTAGTCACCTAGGGCTCCCTTCAGAGTCAACAGGAGAAAAGTGGGATTTAGAAGCACGGTTATCATGCCTTATCATAAATTTGTTCTGCAACATCAGTTAAATGGCATCCCAGAAGCTCACACTGAATGATTAGCTGAGAAATGGACTTCTAAAACACAGCAAGCAAGGTAAATCTTGATCTACCATTCTAAAATACACGTTAAAACACAGGCTGTATGTGGTATCCACACTCCCCAGACACCACGGATTCAAAAGACAATGAAAGCCACTCTGTCTGTGATAGAGATAAAGAAAGAACTCAGAACAGCTGTGGTCTGAGCCATTTATTTAATGCATATTTTAGTAAGAGCTGCACATGCTAGAAGCAATTCACAGAATTTAAAAAAAAAAAAATAGCTCCAGAATGAATGCAAGGACTGAAATTATTTAGGGAGTCCTTTTATCATCATAAGCTATCATCATGAGAATACAACTGGAATCAGTTTCTGTGAATCAGCAAATTCAAAGCAATGAATGTAGCTCTGCATGCACTTTGGGACCGTATTATGCCTTTTATAATTTTTGTTTACCACTTGGCATCCTGAAGTATCATAAAAAATCAACGGCCTTCACCATTCACTGTGTAGGGCTCTGAAATGCTGCAAAACACTATGATGAGCAAGAATGAATACTGCCCAATTAACTTCATTTATAGAAACATTCTGTCCTTGAAAGCCCATTACCTACAGACTGTGGGTTTGATATTTTCCTTCTTTTGCACACAGATTGCAAAGGGATGAACATTTTTCTGTGTTTGTAGCTGTGATTACAAATTATTTTAACTTCCTTTTGTTAGTTGTTTGTAAACAACAATGCTAAAAGCTATGGGTTGACAGTCAAGCATATAACTGACAACTTTCCTCTGCTCTTAACAGTTGTTTAATTAATTCTAAAATTAATAATGAAATGACACTGAATAATATAGCCAGTTAATATTCTAAGAACTATGCATAACTAATAATTGTCCCTTTTTATAGCATATAGTATATAGGTCATGGAAATTCTCATTTCTTGTTGGGTTTCTTTTTCTGAATTCAATACAAAACAAAATAATCACAATCATCACTGTGAAATCATCATATACAACTACATACTCTTGTAGATAAAAGCGATTAAGTGCATAAATCCCCATTCTCTGTTCCAGGATTTTTTGGGGGCCAGCAAAGCCAAATTTTCTCCCAACTTATTTTCTATTTTGAGTAGCATATGAATTTGCTTTAGGCAATCTATTTTCCTAAGTTAATTTCTTGTAATGTCCAGTGAAGCTCAGAAAGAGAAGTCATGGTTTTGTGAACATTTACCCAAGTCACCTGTGATACATTTAATTGAATAAAATCCCACAACCTAATAAATAAGGCAGCTATCCTTAAAACTATATTCCTTGAACTTCAAAAATCTTATTGCCTTTTATTAAATGAACTGGATTAAGATATACTGCTTTACACAGATACAAAATACGACATGCATCTGAGTAGAATATGACATCTGAAATGAACAAACAAAAAATCTTAAGTATTAAGTTTTTTATTATTTTTGAAAAAAAAAGAGTTTCTGATATAATGTTAATGTACCTAAGAGCTCAGCTGTCAAAATGAAACATGTTCTTGTGACATACTGTGGTACTGTTGTAGAGCAGTATATCTCCATAAGTAAAGTGACCCAGGCATGTAATTCCTCTGAGATCAGTAACAAAGTGCTTGTTTATGTCAGCTGAAGAATTGATCTAATATATGAAAGTCATAAATGAAAACATTTAATTATCTTCTCCTAAGTTATCTAGTTAACAATGGCCCCATATTTTTTTTAAAAACCCAACGATTTTATTCCTTGCATTTCATGAGATGAACGCTGTGGGGTTTTTTAAAAAGAACACTTGTGGGAGAGCAGAATGCATCATCCAGGACTAGTAATGCTTTTTTTAAATTTCCTAAAATCAGCAGCTCCTTAGTTCCAAAGAACCCAAAGACCAACTGTGCTTCTGATACCAACCCAAATGGATTAACATGAACATTTCTCCAGATTTCGTGTTGATCTAAGAGGTCAGTAGGTTTTTTGAGATTTTTAAGAAAAATAACTTAGAAAAATTCTGAGTATGGACATTTTCTTCACCATAAAGTATTTGCTGATTAATCAGAAGAAATTTAGGGGAAAACTTTTATCTTGCAAATAAATTAGTAAAGAATAAATTATTTAAGATTTTGCATATGTAAAAAAAAACCCCAGGAACTTACATTTCAATGTTCTGAACTGACTGCTAAAGCTATTGCTAGTAGTATCTTGAATCCTGGAAGTTTTCCCACACCTTCTTTACTTTTGGGTGTTATGCTAATTAATAAAATTGTGTTTGATGTAAAATCTAATGTCTTATCTAACTTCCATCATTATTCTGTTGCTTTTGCATGATTGTCCCAAATCTTAATGGTAGGTAAATGTTGGAAAAGGAAAAGGAAAAGGAGAAAACGAAATAAACTCCGGATCAAGTCAGTCAGTTACAGATATATTTCATAGGAGATCGGAGCTAAATTTGAAGAAAATTCCCCTTTCATCTCCTCTCTTGTCCATGTTACCCTGCCTGAAAATTTCATAGCTAGGAACAAATACAAGTCATGGCTGATCAAAAAATATGGGCCGTGAGTTTACATGATTAGAAGCAACTTCGTTGGACTTATTAGGCACTTCATTGGGAAAAGAGAAAATACTTGCTTTTCTCAGCTTTTTTTCAGTTCTTATTTACAACTTTGAACAGATGGAAAATACGTTTAACACAATCAACTAAAACTCTCCAATTTAACAATTAAATTATTATACCAGCTTTCCACATGTGAAAATGTGATTTTAAAGTCCTCTGAGATAAAACATGAAAATGAATCAGTAGGGGGATCCAATTAATATTTTGGGCCCCAGTGCAAAAATCTATCTTTTTTGTTTTAGCTAGGAGTTTTATGAAGTGAAGACTGAGGAATAAAATACAATTCAGTTATCTCAGCACTGTTAACACAAAGTGCCAGCTTAGAGCAGACATGGCCAAATTTATAAAAACTTCAGTTTGTCTCGTGTCATTTACTCCATGGAAGCCTGGACCATTGTTTCAGCAGCTCTTAATAGTGTAACTTCCCTGGTCTGCAGTTAAAAAAGGACAACTTGAAAAGAACATGTGTTTCTTTTAATTCTCTCAGGACTTTAAACCAACCACAGGGACTTTGCTCTTGGTACAGAGACCAAGCACAGAACACTTCAGCTCCAAAGGGAAATGTGTCAGAAAGTTGTGAGAACACCAGGATATCATGGAAATTGTTCTATGACCTTCACAACAGTGGAGACAAGTAACAGCTACTGCAATTAAGAAGTCCAGTGGAAGTAAAGTGACAGAAGTCAAACTGTGTATCCTTTTTGATCTCTGTAAAGTCCTGATGCAGACATAATAAGCATGTGGACCAAGTCTATCACTGTGATGTTGAGTTTCAGGAGAAATTCACATTATACATATCTGCAAGATAATAAAGAGTTTGTGTCACACTGCCAGCATCAGCTGTGACTTTAAGGTAACTGGTCCATTATCGTCTATGTGATGGATTATGAAAATGATGTTTTCATGAAAAAGTACTCATACATTGATAAATCTCTGCACACCAAAATCACGCCTTTGTTTGGTTTTTTTGTTAGTTGTACTCTAAATAAATATTAAGGGTATAATTTTGCTTTTTAAAAGAATATGCAAATTACGCTTTGTTAAAAATTGTGAGTTTGAAAAACTCTGACAAGTCAGAAGAACATGAAAAAGAGTATGAAAGAGATGCAAATTCCAAGCAGCTGTTTCAACATCTACCCAGGAAATGATTTTCACTTATTTTGATAATTAGGGGCTTCTTAATTGCTAAGAAATTTAACTGCAACTTTTTTTTTCCCCCCCAATTCTATTTAAGCTGAATCCTGGAATCACTCTATCTCATGTTTTTTTCTTTAACCAAATTTTTATATCTTCTCTACTCCACTTCTTGGGTTTTTTTATCATATGCAAATAATCAAATATATCCAGAAGCCCTAGTCATATTTATTATCCACCTAATAACGAGAAAGTTAATATCTCTCTAAACCACTCAGTTGTGAGTACTGCTCAGTAATCTATCAAAACTACTATCTCTACTACTATCTCAACCTAACCCTAAGATCCCACAGCTGAGGCTCTGTGCAGGTAGTGCCTGAACTGTAGTTGTATCTGCCAAGGCTGATTTCAGATGTGCTGAACACATGTGCTTTCATGGACACACAACTCAACAATTTTGAAAATGTGATCTTGCACTGGCATTATAAATACTAAGAAAAAATTGTATTTGCAAATACTTCTCAAATAACCTAGAGTCTTGGTCTGAAAAATAGATTTTTCACCAGAGTTAATACAGAATATT
>VWZT01005057.1:2979-25177 GCA_013397055.1 Pachycephala philippinensis
AACCCCACACACCGTCTTTTTTTTCTTTTTTTTTTTTTTTTTTTTTTTTTTTTTTTTTTTTTGGTCTCTGTTGGCTGCTCTTGAACGTGAGTAAATGCTGTGCAGGGAGAGAGGAGGGAGAGAGCCACACTGCCATCTCCGAGCCACAGCCAGGAGATGGACTGACAGATTGCAAATTAAACTAGTCNGAGGGACAATAAAGCCAGTCCCGGGCAGAAAAAATCACAAGGTAAATTGTATTTGTATTCTAACTGCTGCGATTTCCGAAGCGGTTTGGGCGACTCTTTGCTCCTCTGCTCGAATCGCCTGTTATTGTTATTATTATTATTATAATTAATATATTTTTTTCCACGTTGTTGATGTTTGAAAAATGTGCTTGCTGCGGGGAAAAAAAAAGGAAAAAATGTCGTTCATTCGTGCACTACCCCGTCATGTTCAGGTCACTGTTATTCTTGAGCTGGGTCGATTTTAGCAGGTCTTGTCTCGAACATTTGGTTGATGGAGCAAAAAAACCATAAATATTCCGGCAAGTCTCTCCAAAGTGCACATTTTTTTGCTGCGGGACCGGTCTCGCCGTTGATGAAATCCACGAATTGAAAGGTCTTTGGGTTTTGTTGTGTCTGGCGGAGAAGTTGGATGGGGAGAGGCAGCGGGAGAAGGAAGGGGCTGCGGCCCCGCTCCCCTCTCTGCTCGGGCGGTGCGCGGCGGCTCCTGAGGTCACGGCAGGAGTTAATAGAGCCCACAACAATGCCGATCCCTTCCCTTTTACGTAGGCACTTTCCTCACCGTGCCATTCAAACAGGCGTGATGACAAGAACGCGCTGGTTTCACCCCGGACCGAAATCCCGTGGTTTTTTGGTTGTTGGTTGTGTTTTGTTTTGGTTTGGGTTTTTTTTTTTCCCCTGTGAAGCTTCTCCCAGCAAACGGGGGGATGCGGTCAGAGATGGGCACCCCCAGCCCCTGGGCGCGGGGGGTCGCACCCAGCTCCTGCCACCCCAGAGGCCATCCCGCTTGTGCTTTAGAAATAATCCAAATACAGTTTCCGAACGGACAGATTTCTGCTCAGACATACTTAAAGCAGAATGGGTTGGATTTGAACGCGCACTAACTGGCTCGCTAGTTAACCTCTGTTGACTAATGAGACATTGAAGACAAATCGCTCTGTTCTTGGATGACAAATACCTGCGTTGCTGTTTCGTAGCTCACCGAGCGATTTCCGTGTGGGGTTGGGGTTCATGTGTTGTGTTTTCCCTTTCATTTATTTATTTATTATTTATTTAACTGTACGCTTTTCCAGCTGTAGCACTCGGCGTGCAAAGCATCCAGCGATGCTCCTGATCTCGCAGAGGGATTGAAACGCCTCCTGCATTTTGAAGCGCCTCGTCATCCCTAGATTTACGTTTATAAATACGTAGATGCTGCTGCTAATTCTTGGTTTTCTCACAGACTTTCGTGTGTTTACGGCTCGGTGGAAAGTTTCCTCCCCGCTTCATTCAGATCGCGCCAACCAAAGCTGTTATAAAAATGAACTTTCAGGCCAGGCTGCGTTGCTAAAAGATGTTTCCTTCGTGAATGGCGCTTGGGCAGTGCAGGACGGTGATCGTGAGGCAGGCTGGGGGTCGTTCGGTCACGCGTGGCCGAGACCGCGAGCCCTCCTTGGGCCCCCCCCAAAAAACCCCAACAGCCCCTGCAAAAGCTCCATCCGCTCCATCCCCAGCGTGTGCGGTTCCCTGGCACCTCCTGGCAGCTTTTTTCTCTCCCCCCCGCCCAGCAGACTCCCGGTGAGAGGCTCTGGAGGCTGCAGCATCCCTTCCCCTCCGTGCCCTGCCCGTGGCGGGGGTCCCGGGGGCTGCGGGGGAGAAGTTCGGGGGGAGGCGGGCGGGCGATAAATCACCGCGGGCCCCGGGGCACGGGGAAGGGCACACGGGAGAGTCGCCATCAAAGCGGGGGAGACAGCCCTCGACTGCCTGAAATAAATGGGAATAAATCAAAGTGGGGGCTACCCGGGGCAGGGGGTGCCCGGGGCCCGCCCCGCTCCGCCCGGGAGCGCCGGAGCGGAGACGGGGAAAGGCACTCTGCAAACTTTTAATGAAATCACCGGCGGTATCGATTTTTGTGGGTTTTTTTACCGTGCTTCAGACATTGGAAAGTGTCCCTCTGGGGATGGGGGAGGGGGCAGGAGGCAGCGGTGCAACGCGAGCTGTATTGGATATTGAGTTATTTCATATTTTAGAAAATCAACGGCGTCTCTGAGGGTCCTCCAGAGAGGAAAGGACTCCGGGGGGGCTTGAGCCAACCCACAAAGCTGGGCTTTAGCCATGCAGGTATCAGTTTGCAGGCCCTTCGTGGAGCTCTGGGGGCCCGTGTTGTCCCCGCTCTCCCTGATGGAGAACCCCGGGAGAGGCGGCTCTCCTCCTCGGACAACACGTTTTTGAAGTGCCACATCCGAGTATTTCCTATTTGCCTCTTCTCCAAACTGTTTAGAAATTACTAGTAGCAGATAAGTAAATTGCAAGTAAACCTAGTGAATTAGGATGATTCTCTATCAGTTTAATTTATGTTTTATAGTTAGTTTAGCCTTCTGATTTGATTGCCTTAGTAATGTGAATTGCCTACAGCTGCTGATGATACAGCTTTAATTCTGTTTTAAAGGTCATGTAAACATGTGCCTGTAGCATAAGGAATGCAAATTCAATTCCCTTTTAATGCTTCCTCGCATTCACTTCACAGCCTTCACCTAGAAAATTAGCAGGATTTAATAGGGAACCGTGTGGCTGTTGTGATTCCATTAAAAGCCCCTCTCCCCCCCAGGCGTGGCTCTCCCGGGCCACCCCACGCCCGTGACGCGGACACCGAGGCGCTTCCCACGCCCGTTTTGGTGGAAATCGAGGCATTTTCCGCCCCGGGACGGACTCATCCCCTCCACCTGGGAGCTTTAGCCGCAGGTAACTATCCCAGGGCTGGAGAACCCGGCGGCAGCGGGAATTACCCCTCAGAGGAGCCAGAGCATCACACAGGTGTACAGCTATGCGTAAGGCTGTAGTACAGCCGCGTGTTCCTTACGTCACGGTGAAAGACGATGCTGGGAAAGAGGAAAATGGATAAAAATTCTTGTTTTTGGCCGAGGTGGGCTTTCCGCATCAGCAGGAGGAGAAGCTGCGCCGCGATGCCAAGGGGATAGGTGTAAATGCGAGACGCCTGCGTCTTGAAGACGGGCATTTTCGAATTAATTTTTAAACACAGCCGGCCCTGAGTTCATCAGAGATTGCTTCACCCTACTGCAGGAAAAAAAAAAAGGAAAAAAGGTAGAGCCAGAAAAAAAAAAAAAAATTATTATACCACTGTCTTCCCCCTGGTTCAAAGGGTTTTAGTGAAGTTGCTGGGAAGTTTCGCCTTTGAACGGGCGGGCTCTAACGAGCGGGGAAGAGCGTCAAAAAAAGCGACTCTGGAGTGGCTTTGAAAAGGGAACGATCAGTCAGTGCAGAGCGAGCCGGGGCGAGAGGCGATGCCGCGGCCCCTCCGGCCGCAGGGACCCGGGCGGCTCCGGGCGAGCGGGGCCGGGGGAGCCCGCACCGGCACCGGGGCTCCGGGGACACCGGCACCGGGGCACCCTGCGGCTCCTTCCCCGGGACAGCGGTGTCCCAAGAGGTCCCCCACACCCTCTTTGGCCACGGGGTGTTTCCCTGAGCTCAGGGGGGGCTTCTGCCTTATCCCAAACACTTCCCGTCCACCCGTGGGATGAGGGAAGCGTTCTCCTCATCCCCATCAGCCCAGTCTCCCCCACAGCTTCATCCCCATCACCTGTGCCTCCCCAGCCTCCATCCCCACCCTCTGCCTCCCCACCCTGCCCGTGCCAGGGCCCGCTGTGCCACCCCACTCCCCGCTTGCTGTGAAAATGGTTCAGGTGCCCTCAGGTGCCCCCCGGAGCCCCAAGGAGCCGCGGTGCTGAGGGCACCTGCCCTCTCTCCTCGCAGTGGCAGCGAGGAGCCCACCCTGTGCCCGTCTCTCTCTTTGGCAAAAATGAGCGGTTTTTAGCAAAATCTGAATAGTTGTAGTAACAGCTCATTGGTGATTCTGCTAATGTTGCACACCTCATTAAATAGCCCCAAACACGGGGAGGTTTAAATGACTTTATTGAATTAAAAATAGCATAGGAAATCACCTATGGTACTTTCATCAAATAATTACTGTAAACTCTATACATACAGCTAGAGATCCCTTTTAACAAATCTATTCCTAAAACACGGGGGGGTTCTGGTTAATGGCTGAAATAACTTAGAGCAGCACAACTCGCTTGAAACATCGAGCCACACTCAGGCACTTCCTAATATGTTCCTGTGTGTTTCCCTGAGTGTTTTTCTTCCTTATCTTTTTTATATCTGAAGTTCTATTCCCCTCCTCTACTCCATGTATTTGATCATTTTTTCAAGTCCCTTGGCTGAACCAATCTCTTTTCATGCAGAGGATAAAAAGAGAAAAACTTCAAAGTAGGTTCAGGTAATTAACAGCTGAGGGGAATATAATCTAAACCATAGGCCCTGCTTTGCACCCAGGTCTGCTTTCAGAGCCAGCCGGCAAGGGAGTGCCTATTCCCTATAGCATCCAAATCTGCTTCCTCTGAACAGCTTTGCCAGGCCTCCAGTTATCACATCTGCATTTCAAACACCGTGTCTCTGGCATTAATTATTAATTAGCCTACAGTCACCCCAGAGGATTTAAGTTCCAGCCTGCACATACTTATTCATTGACCTCTATCTTAGTTTTTGTTGGAAAAAAACCCACTAGAATGCTTAATAATTTCCTTTCTCTCAGACCCTCTGTTCTAGTTTCATGGCAGGGAAACAGTATATTTTGAGATGGAAAATCACAGGGTTGTCTAGAAATTTGTTTAGAGCAAAACGCTATGTCAAGAGTTTGAATAAACCATTTCAAAAGATTTAGAAGGAGTTTTGCTGGAGTATTTTTACCTTTGACAAATGAATTTATGGATTTCCCAGAACTGAGAGATGGTGGAGACAAATGCAAGGTAGTTTGGCTCTGTGTGGAACAGTGCTCCATGGACACTTTAAAAATACAAACTGGATTTAATTACTGGGTAGCACATTTAGAGGATCAAACCAAGGCAAACGTTTATGTGAAAGCTCTGGGGTTACCCTGCTATTGACACTGGTAAGAAGGAAAATAAAAATGCTGTTGCAAGGCACAGGAGTGCCTGGGCATTAAATCTGAGCTCTGTCCTCAGGAATATGGAACTGAAGGAGCCTATTTTTGTGTCAGTCCCAAGGTAGTTTGGAAGAGGCTCTTTAGTCATTAGAATAAGTACATATCTCACCACTGCTCTCTTTGCCATTTTGTATCTTGAGATTAAGGTTCCGGAAGTAAAAAAATCGGAGTAATCAGGTAGAAACTGAGCTATATGATTCTCTTTTTCTCAATGCTCCATGAAATCCGAGGTGTTTGTTAGCGTTTGGATGAGCTGTTTATTGGATACTGCCTTTTGTTAATGAATTTTAATACTACAATATCCCACCCCCCTGATGAGGCCTCCTTTAATTCCTCATGGAATTATCCCTAGACAAACTTTTTAAAATATCGCCGTGGTTTCTCATTTTTATTTGTGGTGGTGCTATCTCAATAATCATTGAAACACGAAATATTGCTCCACTTTGCTTCCTAAGGAAGTGTTTGGTCTGTAATCACGAGGTCAGACTGGTTGACTTCTGTGCCAGCCTAGAATTGATTTTTGAAAGCATTTAATCTACGCCTAAGACTCTTTGAATTCCCATTTAGTGGAGGATATGGAAAAGAGCTCTGAGACACAAACACTCAAACTTAAACTGCCGGGCTATCTCAGGAAACAAGAATGCATTTTTCCAAAATTGCAGCTAAACCAGCCCTTTCGGAAAATCATAAGCCTGTGCTGAAATGAGCACCTGAAAAATAGATGTAGGGACCAAAACTCTTGACTTCCATGAGGGATCTCTCTCCTCAGCCTCCCTGAGAGTCTTGAGGAGTTGTTTGTTGCTGCTCTCTTATTATTTTCACATTTTGTGGGTAGATCTGGGGAGCATTCAGCATTCAGTAATAACTGTTTTTTCCTCTGCTTCAAATATTTAGAATATTTCTTATGTTCAATTTAAACAGCAAAACGTGTGTGTATTTCACAAGGAAAAGAGGAACAGGCAATACTTCAAATTTAATTTCCAGGAAGATGGTTCCCATTTATAAAACAACAGATTGTATCTTGATGCTGAAGAAGGAGGTAGATCCAGACTATTTTAATAAGACATCCAGGACCTTTTAATCACTTCTACAGTGATACTAATACCAGTAATAACAGTGATAATGGAAAAAACCCTGGTGTGAAACCAGGGCTGGAATCTGTTCTCGGTAAATGTCAGATTGTTTCTGAAATTAAAACTTGTGTTAATGTAGCTCTGTTCCATATGAATATTAAAGAGGAAGAGGGACTAAATTTCTTCTACAGCAGAGTGAGATGTTGTTTTAGAAAACAGCCACATGGCAGCTCGATCTGCAGGGCTGGAGCTGGGGTGATTTTTGGGGATGGCTGAGGGTAAGGGCAGAGCTGGGCTCTGCTGGGGCTGCTTGGAGCCCTCTGCTGCTGCCATCTCCTCTTGCCTTTTGTTTACATTTATTGCCATTTATTAACCAGGTCCTTGGGATAGAGGTTGCATGCCCCAAGATTGGAAAACTGTTACCAGTGCTGTTAAACTCCATTTCTGTGTGGTTATAGAGCCAGGAGTGAGGAAAGCATGAATGTACAGATACAGTGGGTTTGACATGTTGTGAAATATTTGTACTGTTCGTGTTAGGAGAGATGAATTTCTATAAGAAGCCTATTTTATGCTTCATTTTATATATATTTGCATTTATAGCTTTCTGTTAGAGCTTAAATATTTTGCTCTGTTGGTGAGATCTAACCCTTGGCAAGTCTGGAAATGCTTTGACCTCCATTCTTATTACACCTTTCACTTTTTTTTTTTCATTTAAAATAACACTTGCAATAGTTTTCCAGCCGTGCCTGACATCCACCAAGGACTGAGCTGGAACTGCATTTTGTATTTCCAATGTTTCACAGGAACATGTTTGGAATTCAGATTTGGAGGCTGCAGATCACTTTTTATGTAGAGAAGCCACATGGGTAATTCTGATTTTCAATTACTTGAAGAGTGATTATGGTAAAAGACTGTTGATTCCTTGTGTGTTTGAAGTCCATGGGCATCTCTGGATGAAACCCTGGATGCAGTTTGAGGGAGTCTTTGCCACCTGTGCACTTGTAGTGGGAACAAAGCTCTTGCAGAAGGGGTGGGTGAAGGTGGAGATCTCTGTAGTTATGCTGTGTCAGCACAAATGGGGTTTTATCAGATTAAGAGGATAATTTGGGGCTGGGCCTTGAGCTGACATCACCGAGCAGGGTAGTGCTGGAATTTGGGGAGCAAGGCTGGGTTACAGGAGCAGAGGATGTGTGTAGTGTCACCAAAGGCTGCACGTGTGATATCAGAGTGATTTTGGGTAATGTCTGCAATAATTAAAGCCCCTATAAATCAATTCCTTGTCCTCCTTGCTGGTTTTGCCTGGCAATGAGTGTGCCCTGGTTGTGCAGTATCGATGTGATGGGGGTGTGAACAGGGAGGATCAGAGAGGAGCCAGCAGATTCCCGTGCCCAGGAGGTGCCACAAATCCTCAGCTGTGGGACAGCAGCTGGGGGGTGGGGACCTTGGCGTGGTGAAAGTCACCCAGGTGTTTCTGTACTCAGGTGTTTCTGCACTCAGGTGTTTCTGCACTCAGGTGTTTCTGCACCCAGGTGTTTCTGCACTCAGGTATTTCTGCACTCAGGTGTTTCTGTACGCAGGTATTTCTGCACTCACATGTTTCTGTACTCAGGTGTTTCTGTACTCAGGTGTTTCTGTACTCAGGTGTTTCTGCACTCAGGTATTTCTGCACTCAGGTGTTTCTGCACTCACATGTTTCTGTACTCAGGTATTTCTGCACTCAGGTATTTCTGCACTCAGGTGTTTCTGTACCCAGGTGTTTCTGCACTCAGGTATTTCTGCACTCAGGTGTTTCTGTACGCAGGTATTTCTGCACTCACATGTTTCTGTACTCAGGTGTTTCTGTACTCACGTGTTTCTGTACGCAGGTGTTTCTGCACTCAGGTGTTTCTGCACTCAGGTGTTTCTGCACTCAGGTGTTTCTGCACTCAGGTATTTCTGCACTCAGCCTAAGCCCATCCTGAACTCACCATTTCCCTGACTACAACCAGACCGTGCCTGTCCTAAACCTTCCTTTCAGCCACATCAGCCCTAAACCCCTGAAGCGTAACATCCTCAGCCCCCTCGCTGACCCTGCCTGGCGCCTCATCTCGTGGTGAAACCCTGGTGTGTTTTAGCTCTTCCAAGGCAGGGAAGGGCTCTGGGTGAGGCTGGCAGGTGGCCAGCCCCCAGCCCCTGCTCATGGCCACCTGTGGGGGGTTTTTGGGATGGTTCCTGCCTGGCAGCCCCTGGCACAGCCGGGCACATCCCGCTCCTGAGCCGCCACCTCCACCCGGAGCACCGCGCTGGGCTGGGCACTGGGCTCCTTGGCAGTGCCCCCGAGGAAAGTTTTAAAAACTTTTTAGAGCTCCCCATCATCCTACTGATAATGTTTTCCTTTATTTTTCTTAATTTATTTTACTTTCTCTTTCCCCCTCCGCTCAAAACTTGCTGGGGCTCCACTTACTGCCCTTGCTGGGAGTTTGCAGTGGGATGAGTTAATGGGGCCAGATTTGGGGTGAATTGTCTCAGTTTAGGTGACTTCAATTAGCTGGCAGTCCAGCCCATTTGGCTGCAAATAATGTGCTTTCTACAATTAAACCTTTCAGCACCAAAATCATAGAATATTGGAATGGTTTGGGTTGGAAGAGACCTTAAAAATCATCTCATTCCAACCCCGCTGCCATGGGCAGGGGAAAAAATACCAACAGCATTTAAAAAACCATTTGTACATGCAATCCAAAGAATAAGGATAATATTTGGGATTTTTTGGCTTTTATTATTGTTGCTCTAAGTTTTGAAATCATAAACCAGAGTGTATGTGTGTGCCATGTAACTGCTCCCACCAAATCACATGTAACACTCCATGGTAATTGTGTTCATAATTATGGAGTTAATTGAATTTCTGCAATAGTTAAAAATGGGCATATAAAAGTCTCTCAAGATTAAATGTTTTAGTTAGGGAAGAACACGCTCTTTTGGAATATTGAATAAAACGAAAGCAGTTCTCATATCCAAGTGAGCTTAAGACTGATAAATTAACCTCCCAAAACGAGCCTTGTCCATAAATGCTGCCCCGAACTGTGGGATCACACGGAAGCCAGGGATTTTTGCAATGCTCCAAGAAGGAAAAGCAGCGTGCACCGAGGTGTTTGTGAGCTGGAGAGCCACAGCAGAGGAGCTGCAGCCTCTGCATCTGCCAAGGCTTGTGAGGTATTAGGAGTGCTCTAAAAATGCTCTGCTGCCAAATTAGCCCTGCTGTTAACAGGGTAATATTGGAACAACGTGTCAGAAAGTCAGATTTTGCTTTAGCGTTTAGAAAGGAGCATTAGCTCTTTCTTTTAAAATTAATTTTTATCTTTATTTTGTGATCCCGTTGGTGTTTTTGTGCCACTTTGGGCTAACTTAACTCTCTGATTGCACAGAGGAGTCATGAGATGCAAAACCACAGAGAATGTGAACCTGTGGGTCTGCTACCTTTGTCCTGTATATTATCAGCTGATTTATCTTTGGAGAGAAAAGAATAAGGGCAAGAATTCCCAATATGTTTGATATTAAACCTGGGTATCTCACCATGGGCAGCATCATCCTCCTGAAAATGAGAAAAGATTGATAAAAATGTATTGGAGTTTTCTCCTCCTCTTCTCTTCTCTTCTCTTCTCTTCTCTTCTCTTCTCTTCTCTTCTCTTCTCTTCTCTTCTCTTCTCTTCTCTTCTCTTCTCTTCTCTTCTCTTCTCTTCTCTTCTCTTCTCTTCTCTTCTCTTCTCTTCTCTTCTCTTCTCTTCTCTTCTCTTCTCTTCTCTTCNTCTCTTCTTTTCTCTTCTCTTCTCTTCTCTTCTCTTCTCTTCTCTTCTCTTCTCTTCTCTTCTCTTCTCTTCTCTTCTCTTCTCTCTTCTCTCACATCACTAAGAAACATAATCACTCCTTTTTTTTCCCCAGTAAATTAATTTTTTAAGTTTACTTATTGCAAGAACAAACACTTTCAACAATGAAATAATACACATTTGTTAAAAACAGCCCCAAATGTCAGCTAACACAGCAATGACCCAACCCTGTAGGAAATCCAGCTTTAATACCCCTTTTCCAAAGGATCATGTGTGGAGTTTCATTATTTTCTAGTAAGATTCACAGGAGACTGTTTCTTTTAATATCCTGTTTTTCCTACTGATGAGATTGGCTTGAGCGGGTAAAATGTAAAATATTGATAATTAGACCTCAAGCCCCTCATCTTTGGCAGCTGAGAGTTTCCATTCACTGCTCTTTTTGTTAAAAGTTGCCTGTTCCGTTCGGCGACTGGGCTTTATTTAAAATATTATTGATAAGAGCTGATGGAGTAAAAAAAGATGAAGTCCCCCCAAAGTCCCCCAAAGTGCAGGGGCTTTATTTGTGAGATTCCTGCCTCGGCAGCCCCGCTCCCCTCCCCCAGCAGCGCACTACAAAGCGTGTTGTACAGGGACTCCATTAATCCTACATTTCCTAGATGGTATCTGAGGCACAGTGGGTTTCCACAGAAATTAATTTGTCCTGACAACAGGCCTAAAGATTGGAGTCCAGGGATCACTTGGCAAATTCCCTTTAAACTGAGCACAATAATAAACAGAAAGCTGATAACGACAGTTCTGAAAGACCACACAGAGGCCGGAGCCCGAGCCCAGGCGCTCGGCGTGGATCCGCGGATGCCTCCGATAACGGAGCCGGGAGCTTTAACGCCTGATAGGAAAATGAGCCCCCTGATTTATGCAGGGTTTAATATCCCAGCGCTGAGCAGGGCTCACTGCAGCTCCAACGGGTGTTTTTAACTCTTTTCTGGAGTAAGAATAAAAGTTTGAGGCCGATCTGGTTCCGCCCATTCTTATTTAATTTTCGTATTAACAGCTCCAGGGCCATTTTTCATGTCTTGTTTTAATACAGCTCTGTTTTCCTCAGTGCATCTTCCACGTGTAAACATTAGCAAAAGTTGGACAGTGGGTAAGATTATATTGCAAGGAATGAATTCAAAAAGTTCGCCACCTAAATATATTTTCTTTGAGATGTGGGAGTTTAGGGTTCAATCATCTCCTATGCGGTAATTCCTTCTTAAAAATAGTAAAAAGCATTTTAGACAGAGTTATTGCCTGTTTGCTTGGTTTTATTTATCTTTGCCTTTGCTTACTTAAATGCTGTTGTTTTCCCAAAGTAAAGGGATGGAAACATATACTGATCTAGGAAGTGAATAAACAAACATTCAGTGGATATTTCAGAACTTGTCAAGATAAGCGCATTTCAACCCCTGATATTCATTAACGTAGAATTTAGAGTTCTGATGATAATTAGGATTTGTGGCGTGTCAGTAAACCTCTGCCAGTTGCATCTCTGAAAAAAGTAATCACAATATTAAGAGTTAGGACTGATAGGGTGATGTTGAGTAAGGGAGATGTTGTGTAACTTTTCACTGTTCAAGCACACGGCATAAAACGATTTAAGCAACGAGTTAAAAAAAGGAGGACAAGCTAAAAAGATGTGTGGAAAAATAGATTTTATTATTGAAAGATAGCTTGAAATTAAAGGCTAATTTTGTTCTCAATGTCCAAACTATGAAATAACAGCCTGTGATGCAGAGGGGACTGTGCAACTCCAAAAGGATGATCCTAAAGGTCTTTCCCAGCCTCAGCCACTCTGTGATTCTCCAAGGCAGCCTTGACAGGTATGGCTGTGCACCTGAGCAACAGGAGTCCTGTTTGATCACTTTTAATGGGGCAGATGTTTCTCTGGAGATGAAAACTCAGCACTTGCTATATCCAAACTCAGTGATCCTTAAACACAATGCTGTCTCTGCAAACTTTCCCAGCTGTGGAAGCCCTGCAGGGCTGGAGATGAGCAGTGATGTGTTGCTGGGGATGGGTCGTGCCCAGCAGGGCAGGAGCAGGTGGGGGATCCGTGCCCATCCCTCCATCCCTGCTCCCAGTGGGGTGGCAGGGTGCCAGTGGCTGCGTGGTTACGGGCTTGGAATGTCCCTGCCCTCGGCATTTGCCGTGCAGAGGGTTTATAAATAAAAAAGTCCCATCTCACGTGCTTTTCCAGCACAGCCAATGCCCAAAGCAGCCCTGACTTTGATAAAAGCAGCACCAGATTCGTTAGGTAAGAGCTTAACGAGCTGAGAGGTGGGACTGCGTCATCCTGGCAGAGCGGGCTGCTTGCACCCCACCTCCCTGCTGAGAAATAAACCCTTTCACTTTCAGTATTGGCTTCAAATTAGTTTGTACACTACAAATTAATCAATTACCACCACCGTATTTTGGAGATGAAATCCAGGCCGAGCAGGGCAATTTGTATTTGTCACACTTAAGGGACTCTATTGTACCGAAAGGCAGAGGATTTGAGAACAACTGGGTTTAAAGCTGTCGAGCTCCTCTTTCTAGAGCCTGCTGCAGGAGCAAATTGACTGGCTGTGCCTCTTAGTTCTGCAAAAGAACAAACCCAAAAACTCCCCTCCACTTTTTATATCAAAATCACTCCGTGCATTTCAGCGTACGAGCTATTAGTTTTTTTGAATTTGGATCAAATCAGGCATTTTTCCCCCAGCAAATAGTTCTCCAGTGTGCTTTATACATTTGATTCAAAGGCCTGTGTATTATTTGATGTTCTTAGGAGATAAACAATAAACTTTTGAATATGTTTTTTCCATTTGAATACAAGCCTAGGGATGCTTCACCCTGCATCCTAAAGCCTGATTTCCCCTGGGACTCATTATCATGCAGCTCACATGTTCAGTCACCTACACTGTTGAACTTACTATCAAATAACCTTCGAAATGTTACTAGTTATTACGTGTCAGAGGGCAGATTTATGATAAACTAACTTTGAAACAAAATAATGAATTTTCAGCGTTCTGTTTCCAGCAGCATTTCTGGTAATTTGGCCGGATTTAAATTTTAAAACAGTAAGTTGCCTTTTTCTCTTATTCTGTCATATAAAACAGATCCCTCCCCTTGTGAAATTTCTCCCTCCTTAAATATGGTTTACGAGGATTTGAGCAGTGCCTATAAAGAATAAAAATGAGAACATTTGTCTGGGAGCTACCAAACTGCCCACTGGAGTTCATTTGTGATTAAACTTTCAGAGCTTTCTAACTTGGTTAGAAAGTTAAATTAACTTAACCCTTAGCACAGTCCACCTGTGTCCAAAACACAGCTGGGCAATAGATGTTTGCAGGCAGAAATATTTTCTTCTCGTGCCTTTTACTGCCGGTATTTTAAGGTTTTGAGTGGTGTTCTTGTATTAGGGTGACAAAAATCAATAGTGTTGTCTTCTCAGAGAGCTGGTTTATGGCAGACCAGAAAGGTTTTCCAAGAGGATATCCTGGATTTCAGCCCCCAAAGTCCATATTTAGGGAACTAAATAATTGGCCGATTTTCATGAAGGCTGAGCATGACTTGAGGGGATCTGTGGGCATTTGGCCTCTTTCAAATGGCAGCCGGAGCGGCTGTGACTTTTAATGAGATTATATCAGAGGGAGGAAATGCAGGTAGATAAATGCCACGTACCCATTTTGGAGGTGATTAGAGGAGCAAACATCTGCAGATGAAATTTAAAAGCATGCACTATGTCAAAAATAAAGTCTGGCTAATTTGGAGAAAAATCAGTGCAGCTCTCCTTGGCATCAGTGGGATTTCTGTGGCCGTATTTCAGATGAGCACGGGGCAGATGAATGTCTGCAGGATTTTCATCTCCTACCAGGCAAAGTCTAGGCTTTGAGATAGTGCTGATCTGTGAGACTGCACAGAAAGTGCCTGACCCGGGGTAGCTCTGTGAAGCTGGGGATAGAACCTCCATCTTCAGGGCTCTCTCTCATCTCCTTTGCTCCACTCGCTGTGATTATGGTTCTCCAAGGGCACCACGGGCAAAAGTTCCATAGCAGGCTGTCTATTAATATTTATGCAGCAATTCAGGAGGTAATGCATTGTTAAAATACAAGTTGGAAATGCACCAAATTTAATCACTTTTAGTACTAGAAATTATCCATTTCTACGTCAGATAGAAGGTGGGGGGGACGGGCATCATTATGATATTTTATTTTTTAACCAAGTTATTTGCCAGTTCTGACACAGCTTGAATCAAAGGGCAGGAAACGATGTTGTGTAGATAAAGTTTTTCTAAGGAAGGCAAGATATCTCTGTGAAATTTAATGTGAGGAGTTAAAAAATATTTAAAGTGAGTCAGGACGTGCAGGGATCAGCCGTGCCACGTCAGCCAGGCCCTGTCTTCATGAGTTGGATCTGGTGTGCAGGGAGGCCACTGGGATTTGCCCTTTGCTTCCATGCAATTCCTCCTGCCTGCACGGAGAAAGAATATTTTTATCACCGGTATCACTTCATTTTTGCAGCTGTCTGCTGGCATCAGGTTAGTAATATAAACTCTGTCAGGGAGCAATCTCTGCCTTCCACAGGCTGCAAAATCCACAATTTTTATTTAGAGTTAACCTCCTCAGAAAGTGTTCCTTGCCGAAACTGTTCAACCCCAAAAAGAATTGTTAGTTATTGTTATCTGAGGACCTCCTACAGCCTTCCCTTGGTCAAATAAGGCTCTTTTTGTTTTCAATAGGAGTTTTTTTCTAAGACCAAGCTCCGAGCTTTCATGCAAGTGAGATAAATCCAGCGAAAGTAAAACACTAATTAAAATGTATTAAAAAAAAATAAAAAAAGGGAAAATGTTCAAGAAGAGCATGGTGCTCAAATAGAGCACTTTTTTTTCAGGTCACTTGGCTTTCTGATGTCATTTCTGGCAGCTTCGTTAGCCTGGCTCCATCACGTTCTGCTCTGAACGATAACGTGATGGGAGATGATCAAAGTGAGAATGCAAAAGGCTCAGGACATTTAAAAAATGTTCTATTCTGGAAATTGTTCTAAAACTATAAACAGATTACATTAAAAATCTGTCTTACCCAACATGGTTGCTCATCATCCTTTTTTAGAAGGAGCTATTGAGAAGTTTGGGTAAACAGCCTTGAAGTCTTTATTGATGGCAGGCTGGAAATTTCTCTGGAATTTTAGGCAAGCCGAGCCTCTCTGAAATGGAATATAACCCATTTCTGCTGTTAGGTGCCTTGTTCTAATCTTTAGACTTGAAAGTGGTAAAGCATATGGGTCAGATCACCCACTCCTGCTAATGGACACCGTTCCCTGGACTTGGGTGTCCAATTATGCCAGCTAAAGATCTGTCTGTTGCTGGGTTTTATTTCCTTATTTTTCTTGTCTTCCCGATCTCTGACCCTTTATCAAAGGAATGCCGTCTATAATATGATAATAATATGAAATTCTGAGCTCTCTTTCTGACAATATATCCCAAAGAATTGTCAAGATGCTCACCTTTATGGGAAGAGCAGCTGATGAGCAGTTTCAGCCTCATGATTGTCTTTTCCTGGCATGGGGAGAAAGCTGGGTACCTGTCCCTGGCCTTGTGGTCAGATATTAACCATTTCTGGAAATTGCTCTGTGGGCTGAGCGAGTAAATAAACTCATTGGCAAGTCAACAAAACAACAGGAGGCCATTTTTCCTGTTTTTAGCTGCATTTTAGTGCTTGGGAAAGTGAGAAATTCGTGAATTTTTATGGGCTCCATCCTCTGGTGCTCTCAGTCAGTGCGAGGATGTGGCTGAAGCTGGAGGCAGAAATCCACAGGCACTGTGACACCTTGGGTGTAGAATGGAGCAAAAAGGGAGGATTTCGATCTACAGGCAGGATTTGACTTTCTGTTTTGATTTATGGGCTGAATATAAATGTGTATTTGAAGGAGTCATTAGAGTTTGTGGTTTGAAATATGCAGGTTTGTGTAGGAAAGGGTGCCCGGGCTCCTTGAACAGCCCCACTTACTTCTTTGTAGTAGAAAAAATGGCAGAGAATTGTCTGTCAGAAGGAAACCCTTCACCTCAGGCTCTTCACACCAAATAAATGATGGAATGGTCAGGAATGGCATGATCCATGAGAAAGTAGGGAAGGAAAGTAGATGGGGAGTGCCAGTGCTGTGCTTCACTGAGAAACACCTATTCCAGGTGTGTTTTTAATCCAAATCAGTGTTGGTGCTGTTGACAGGGCCACACAAATGCTTGGGAAGTGTTGGGGCTTGTAGGTGCAAATAAAGCAAGGCACAGCAGGAAGGAGCTCGGCCAGGAACTGGGCTGTCCTAAATGTTGGGAGAGACACATCAGGACACACCAGGAAACCCACAGCGAGGGGTTTTGGCACCTGCCAGGCTCGCCTGTCCCCATCCTGCTGCAGACTGGAGCTCCTCTCCTTGGGTGGCAGCAGCACTTGCAGCTGGTGACCCTTGTTTGGTGCCCTTTGGCTCCAGCTCTTATCATTTGGGTAAATGCTGCTCTTGTTTACAATAATGGGAATTTGGAGCAGCCCCTCTGCCATTTCTGCAGCACAGATATTGCAGTGGGGTAATTCCCATCCCCTGCTCGGTGCAGATGGAGCCTGGGAGGCGAGGGAGGCTCCTTCCCCACATCCCCACATCCTCCTCCTGGGCTGCCAGCCCCAGGTGACTGCGCCAACCACGCAATTAATCTGTGAGGATGGGGCAGCTGTCCTTGGTCTTTTCTCCCCCTCTCATCTATCAGCACTTCCCTCCCCAACCCCAAACCCAGCCGTGGCCCAGGATCCAAGGATGCAGCCCCCAGTTTCTCCCCTGCACCTCGTGGCTGTGGGTTCAGCCTGCAGAAAAGGCTGCCTGGCCATGACAAACTGTGCCTTGGCTCCGTGATTTGTGTAAGCTCAAATTTTCCACTAATTCACTTATATATCCTAGATGGAAAACACAGCCCCGGGGCTGCCATAAACCATGCTGCTGGAGCCACAAAGGGCCGTCCTGCCAGCTGGGAATCGCTGGAGCATGCGGAGCGTGGGGCCGGGGAAGGACTCACATCCAGGGGATGGATGCACTTCTCAGAGGGGCTCTGGTGTGGGAGCAGGTCCTGCCCTTCCCTGGGGTGTCCCAGCCCTGGCTCAGCCCGCTCAGTGCAGGGACAGGCAGGAGCCAGGGTTCTGTCCTGGCCACCACACCAGCTCTGGTCAGTGCCCGCTGCCTAAAACCGGCCCCTGGTTTGGGCTGTTTGGTGGCAAACATCCTGCCTTTCTGTGCTTTGCTCTCCTGCAGCCTCTGTCCACCCCAGGGCTTTGTTTTGTGCCGTGGTGCAATTCCCCAGCATTAATTTTCTGTATAAGCCACCCATAGATAATTTAAGAGCGTTTTCTTTCAAGAACAGCAAGAGAGGCACATCGGCTGATTCCCCAAATGATTGCTTGTCTTGTGACAGAGAGCTGTTGACCTGCTCCTTTAATGTTACAAGTCTGCATCTAACTGCTCTCTTAATCCAACCTACTTCCTTCTTTTTAATGAAATTGTCCCTTTAGCCTTTTTCCTGGGCTGGCTTTTCAACAGGAACATTAGAAACAGTCTGCTCAGTTCTTTCCTCTGCTAACATCTTGCCCAGAGCTAACTTGCAGCTCCACTCTGTCAGCTGTAAGATATAGATATACTGTTGTCTTAATTACTCATATTTCTCCTGCTGCTCATAATTCTGCTTGTTCCACCAAAGAGCTCTTCAGAGAGCTTTACCGCTTCCCTCTCCCTTTCTTTGGGGGTTTAAAGGTTGTCAGAGATATAAACGATCCTTGTTGCAGAGCTTTGGTGGTGACAGTGTCCTTTGTGGAGAAGATTTAGGGGGATGGGAGGACTAAATACGGATGCTTTTAGGCTCCATCTCCGAGGAAGGAGAGAACACACATCGTACTACCTTGCATAACAGAGCACCAGGGAGGGTGTTTGGCAAATCCCTTCTCTAATGAACAGCGAGGCAGCTGTTTCTTCTGCAGCTTAAAGTGTAGATGCTGATTGTCAGGAGAAGGGTTTTCTTTATCCACCACTGATTATCCGTGGCTGGATCTGGCTGACTGCTATTCCTCTAAAAATGCTGTTGAAAAGGGACTGGACACTTAAAAAAAAAAAAAATCACTGCTGTGCCATAGGGAAGCTGTAGTCCTTTGTGGTTTCAGCTCTCTCTTTTATGATTATATACTACTGTTTCTGTTATCTCTATTAATTAATCTGTCTGCCACAGCAAGTATTGCACGTTGAGTGATGTAGAGCAGACTGACAATGTGATGTCCGTGGTTTTTTGGCACGGGTTGGAACAAGTTCTGTCACCTCTGTGAGCTCTCTAGCGAGTTAAACCTTTGGCCAAAGTCCTTCTCTCAGGGCTATTTTGGGTCCCCTCTCCATTTTAGCAGCCCTCAGCTCCAAGGTAGTTCAGTGGCAGAATAGATTTTAGTATTCAGCTGGTTGTCTCAGTTCAGCTGGCTGACAGGTTCAGGACGCAGTACTGTGAGTTTATTGTTAATTGAATAAATTAGGAGCCTGTCAAACTGCTGGGGTTGAGCCTGTTTCCCTCTCAGAGCTTGTGCTACTGGAGTGGCTGGAGGTGGGACTGTGCTTTCCAGGAGTGGGGCTTAATCCCTCCCTCCAGGTTTTGTTGTGGTTGCTTTTTATATATTATTTTATATATTGATATACATTTAAAAAATAATTTTCGGGTGAAAATGCTGTGCAAGAAATATTTGAACATCAGAGCAGTGAGAGGTGGTGACACCAAAGACAACACACGGGATTCTTCTGATCTAACAGCAGAAACAGGCAAATAAACACCAGGCTGCAGCAAGTCATGACCAAACTCTTCCAGTAGCACAGATGTGACTAAAGAATCTGTTAAAGGAAGCAAATGGAAACAGATGAGAGAAACTGGTGAGAGAAATTAGAAATAAAGAGGAATTCGGTTCTGTGTAGGGGAATAGCATGGGGAAAATAGATCTTCAAGTCAGTGCTCTGCTCTTGGAGACCTGAAAGGGATCAGAGGAGCTGTCTCAGGCAAGTCAAGTTCCAGGCAAGGTCACAGGAGTGAGGGCAGGTGGGAAATGGGGCAGGTTGTGTCCGTTCAGACTGCAGGAGACTGGGAGTCAGGGAACAGCACGTGGATAACCACAGTGCAACCCCAGCCCCAGGCTGGGCAAGAGGCCTGAGGAGGGTGGCCCTGTTAAAAATCCAGGTTCCCTGAGGTTTGCCACAGAAATGTGTTTGGTGCAGAGCAAACAGAGCCACGGGCTGCCACGTTCAGGGTGGGCATCTCCCCATTCCATGGGCAGGGTGAGCTCTGCCTGGGGCCAGGCTGCCCAGCATCTCCCTGCCTGAGCAGAACTGTGCAGAACTGAGCAGAACTGTGCAGAACAGGGCACCAGCTGGGGATGTGGGCATCTCCCCCCTCCATGGGCAGGGTGAGCTCTGCCTGGGGCCAGGCTGCCCCAGCACCTCTCTGCCTGAGCAGAACAGGGCACCAGGGCTCCTGCAGGAGGGCTCTGGGGCTGCCACCTGAGCCTGGCACTGCTCTGAGGGCTGCTGGAGGCTGCAGGGTGCACGTGGTGAGGAGGTATTTGGCTCTATCTACTCAAGGTTTCCCCTTGGAATCCCAGTGCTGCCTCCTGGAGCAGCTCTGAGGGCACAGGGGTGGGTGAGTTGGTGGCCCTGAAGCTGCTTTGGCACCCTGGACCACTCTGGTCCCTGCCTGGTGCTTCCCCTGCAGAGGTGTTGGGCAAAGGCCCTGACCTGGTGCCTCAGCTCTCCAAATATAGGGATGTTTCCCCATGAACTCCTCTGTGCAAAGCCAAGGGCTGTTAAAAGAAGAAGGTCTCGTGACTGTGTGGTACTTGGATGCCATGGCAATGTAATTAGCTGCACAGCAATCTTGCTAAAAATGTCCTTGGTGGAGGAGAGGACGGGGTGGGAGAGGATGGATGTTAAAGGGGAGGAAGTTTCCAGACCTGTGGCTTCACCACAGCTTGGCTGCTCGAGCCAAGTCCTTCAGCTCAGATGTGAATCCAGAGGTTCAGAGCACAGTGTTTACTACGGTGTCCATGTGGGAGAGAAAGCAGCACAAACTCTTGGAGGTGTTAAGGGATTATGTAACAGCTTCCCACCCCCAAGCCTTTCCAAGCCTTTGGAAAATTTTTGTAAAGTATCTTAGGCTAAAAACCTTTTTGAGCTGCTGGATGACTCGAAGTAAACTTCAGAAAAGTGTTCCCATTCCTTTCCCTCGTTCTCCTTTTTTCTCTTCAATGTTATCTATGCATCCAGGAACTCCCGGGCTGCTTAATCCAAGGGAGGCAGACACGGGGTTCTGCATGGAACTCAGAAAGCCTCGGTGCAGGAAGGCTGTGCTGCTGATTAGTTTATCTCTGTTACTCTGCCAAACCCTCAGAATTTGGCAACCTGGCTCTTTTTATATCCGTCAGGCCTTTTTTCCTCCCTCCCTTCTGACCTCTGTGGCTGCGTTTGCCAAAAGTTGCCCGTGTTAGATATGAGGCTGTGTATCAGCATGCGCAGGGCAGATGCTCCCAGGCTGCTAAGTATTGAAGAATTCCAGAATGCTGGAATTGTGTGAAGCATTTGGAGTTAAACTTTAGCTCTGGTGAGCTGGAAGTTACTGTAGAGAGTCGTTTCACCAAGTTCTGTTCTCAGCTGTGTCCTCTGGAGAGGAAGAAATCAGTTTCTATTGTTAATGGTTAATCCTACTGCACGTTTGTATAAGAAATTATAGATTGTATTTTTGGGTTAAATGAAGACTAACCATAATAATAAAAAGTAAGGTTTCATAGAGATAGTTTAAAAAAATTAAGTGAGATAGTGCAGTGATGCAGTGGAGGGTGAGCTGGGATTTGGTGACATTTTGGTGGATTTCTGTATTCAGACATTGTTCTCCTCTATTTGAATTTTCCTGTGTGTTAGGACAAGGCACCGGCAGCCGTGTTCTCCATCCTGATAAACGAAACAGAGCTCAAGGAGTTGAGCTGAGATTGCCTTCCCCTGCAAGAAAAATTTCTCTTTGTCACCCAAATCATAATTTTAAAGCACGAAAACTCTTCATCAGGACAGCAGCGTTTTAACTCCTTATATTTTGCAACCTGATCTCTGCAGAGCTAAAAACAAAGTCCCGGTTCACTGAAGTTGTTCAGAGTTTGCTCTGGGTTGTAAAAGTCTGTGAGGTCACCTTGATTGCTGCACATCAGCCTGGTCCCGACAGGGCGTTCTCGAGGAGACAGCCATTGCTGTGATTTAATCCAAATCTGTTTAATCACATATAATCCACATAATTCAAATATGCTCGCCCAGGATCCAGTTTCAGAGCTGTACTGAAGGGAGGGAAATCTTGTGTTGTCACAAGTCCCGCTGACATCAGTGGGGTTTCTCATTGCTGCAGGACTTAGTGCTGGCACATGCAATTACAGCAAAATTTGGGGTTTAGCTTATTGCAATTTACTGTATTTTTAGGAAGCTGTTGCTTGGAGGTGAGTGAGTAAATGAACTCTGGGCCACGTCCAGCAGAATCTCTGACTGTTGTGCCAAGGGCCAGGGAAAATCATACAAAAATCTGAAATCATTTGTGGGGTGATTAAAAGTCTGCAAAGGTTCAGTTTATATTTTTGTCTTAGAAATTTCACTTGCTACGAATGAAAAAAGATCCTGTGCTTTCCTCAAGGTGTTCTGTGTTGGGTCGGAAATGTTTCAACAACAAAAACCATAGGATTTGTCAATATAAATAACACAGAGACGTTAGTGCAGCGTTGCTGGTTATGATTTTCACCTCCCAGATCCCAAAATCTCCTCAGCCCCCGTTTCTGGGATGTGCACACTGTTCTATGGCCTTGGGGCCCTGCATCCCAAAAACCTGCATCCCAAAGCCTGCACCTCAAAACCTGCATCCCAAAGCTGCATCCCAAAGATGCATCCCCAAACCTGCACCTCAAAATCTGCATCCAAAACCTGCATCCCAAAACCTGCATCCTAAAACCCATATCCCAAACCTGCATCCCAAAACCTGCATCCAAAACCCAAAACCCACAC
>VWZT01005057.1:25615-43887 GCA_013397055.1 Pachycephala philippinensis
CCAAACCCTGCATCCCAAACCCTGCATCCCAAAACGTGCCCAGAGCCAGGGGAGCTGTAAAGAGCTGAGTGATCCTGGTGAACAGAGCCCACACACCCGTTAACTGTGCAAAGGAAAATCCCTAAAAAAATGATGGAAAAGGCAAAAAGAAAACACCACATTTTCCAAACCAGTGAGACCCCAAACAGGCTTCGAGGTAAATACTGGAATAAATAAACAGTGCAGGATCTGAGAGGCTGAACCCTTCCCCATAACCACAGTTTGCTGCTCATCCAGTGAAATAATAATAACACAAGGTGAACTTTTTTCAGCCTGAAAACTGTGTCACCTCTGATGCATTTCTGACGTGACTGTTCTTTTTTTTTTTTTCTTTGTGGCCATTTTGCAATTTTCTCCGGGTTTGTTTTGATTGTAAATAGGCACACACATTAGCTACAGCCAGATAATTTTCTCCTGGCCAGCTTTGCCAGTAAATCACTGAGCTATGTAATTGGGTTTGTATAAAATTATGCACTGCAAACTTGGGAATAAGTAAAACAGAAACAAAAAGTTGATTTTTGTAAATAGCACCATTTTTTTTTCGTGCAAAACTTCTGTTTGACTCAATTTTTCTATTCCGTACAAAGATCATTCTCTAAATGTTGGATGAAAACCCAGCTACGGGATAAATTCAAGCAGAACTGGTAATAATTTCTGGTTTGGCTTGTAGGTGGAGCTGAATGCAGTGGTTAACTACAAGCAATATGTTCTGAAGATGATGGTGTTCAGACAAATACCCAATTTGATTCTGATAAATTGGATGCAAGACTTTGACCAGCATGAGAAGAACAGGTGAGAACCCTTGAGACTGATGCAGAAATAATCAGTATTTTGATGGTCAGGAAAAATATTGCTCCAGCAGCACAATAGATCTTCTATTAGAAACTCAAAATACTAATTACAATCTGCCTAAAGACTTATTATAAATGAAGTGGAGATAGAAACATGTTTATATTATGGGGAGGCTTATTTGCAGATAAGCAGGAAACCAGTCACACATCTTCACAAACATAATTTTAGCTGTTTTAATTAGCAGGTTTGCTTTGATTTAATTTAATTCAGCGATTCCTTCTATCTTTACTGACACATGTGCAAATAAAATGGGCTGACCTGACTCCTGCCACCCCGTTTCCTTTTTCATTTCTGGATTTGTTGTTGTTGATTCCGGCACTGTTTACGGTGCAATGATGGGGTCAGCACTTCCTCCCAGCACGGCCACAGATGGAGGGTGGGGATGACAACTCAGCATCTGAGGGGGCTTTTTCCCCCCCAGCACTGCTGATTCCCGAGGTGCTGGGTGTCAAAGGCCAGCAGGAGTCCCAATAACCTCCAGTTTCCAATTCTAGTTAGGGTTGGAATGACAAAAAATATCCTTTTTTTTTTTTTTGTGTAGTTGTGGTAAAAGTGAAGCGACCTTTTATTTGCTGTAGAGCCAGACCCTGGAAAGAAGCCCCACGTGTGCATCAGCTTTGGGTGGAAAAACAAGCTTTGAAGCTGTCAGAATTCATATATTTAATGTTTGGAGATTTGGTGGGTTTATTTAACAGTGAAAGTTGTTATTGACAGAATAAGAACACATAGTCCTGGATAAAATCACAACATTAATACACTGACAAAACCCCAATCTGTGTTGACTTTGTGGAGCTTTTTGTTGGTCTGAGGGCTTGGAAAGTATTTTTTCTTCTTGATGTCAGAAAAACGATTGTTAATACGCCAGGTGTTGTTCTCCCTCCCCTCTGCACCCCTCCCTCTGCAGTGTCTCACAGCTCTATGATAGGTAATTAAAACAATCACTGAAATGTTTCAAAGCTATTGCAGCCTTTACTTGACTTTTAAAATTCCTATTTGAAGAAGAATGTTAAAATTAATTTGTATCTGGCTCAGCAAAGTGCTCTCTACTTGAGCAATGGACTTTACAACATTGCCAACAAAAAGAATGGAATTAATATTATATTTGCCTTTATCTAGGGTTATTCTGTTAACTGTTTTATACTGGAAATTAATTTCAATATCATACAGATGCCTACAAGTCCTGAATGCAGCAGTATTAGCATGCAGCCACAGCCCTCCTAGTTCATAATCGTGGTAAAAATAAGAATTGAAAAGGAATAAACTTGCCAGGACAATTAAATGATTCTGCCCCCAGATAATGGAAGGACGATGTTTGTATTCTTGGACTGTAAAATCTGCAAGGGAGAAAAGTGTTATTAAAGAAGAATTGTGTGGTTATTTTGAAAAGAAGGGTAATTTTACAGGTTTGTCTTTCTACCGAGGAAAAATACTTTGGAGACATTGGAATAAGAGTGTTTTTGATGTGGAAACTTTCTCCTGTTTTTCTTCCCCATCTCTATTTTTCACGTTTTACTTCCCTGCTTCCACAGGGCTTTGGAAACCTTGTAACTCCTCCTTTATGGTATTCTTGGTCTATGGGACAGGATTTTATTATTAAAATAAGCTTTCTTGTAATGCATTCTTTTTGATCCTTAAAAAACCCTTAATTTTTACAAATGAGTGTTTTACGTTACTGCAAAGGGGATCCTTCTCCCCTCCTTTCCTGGTTTGTCCCTCTCTGGGATTGGCACTTCCCTGCCATGGACAGCAGTGGTGGCAACTGCTGCAAGCAGAAAAGACAAACTGAGGAGTTTTCAAGAAGAATGGAATTGGTTCAGGCTTCGAAATTACTGATTGAAAAATGGAAAAAGCCAGGCAGGATGGAAGGGTTTGCATCTCCCTCGTTGGTGTGTGGGGAACCCTTGCCTGGCGTGGAAGTCAATATGTGAACAAAGCAAATGTTTTTACATGTTTACTTATGGAAATCTGAGAGATACCAGGGAACAGGGTGCAAACCAAAAATATCAATACTGACAAATTCAAATAAGGACTTTTCCCCATTAAATTTCACGTGTATGGCTGTGTGTGCAAACATTTCCCATTTATGAAAGACAGCACAACCTCGTCTTCTGTTTTTCCTCCTTTGAGGACATTTTAAACTCCTTCATGGACATTTCTAAATCCTTTTCTTCTAACCACACACAGGTATGGCAAACAAATTCACCAGTGTGGATAAAAATATGACTTAAATCCTCACCTGCGTGGTTGTGTCAACACAACTCAATCTGACAGTGTGTTTTTGCCAGGTGGAACAAAGAGCAATAAATTAGTTCTGAACATTTATGATCTTGCATTATAAAGACTCCAACAGACTGTGTTCAAAATCAATTGTCAGAGTGATGGGGATTAATAACTCTGGTTCCGTAACCTTTTCCGTATCTGCAGCCTGGCTAAGGGCACGTTTCAAGATCTGCTGCCATATTTCATTATTGCAACCTCCATTTGAAAGACCTTTTTGATGCTTAAAAAAAAGAAACAGATTAGTTTTTAGTGGGGCTGGATGAATAACTCGGAATTAATAATTCACTCCGTGAATTTTGCCTCTTATTCTGTAGGAAGAGTGAAGAAAAAATAGTTGTCAAAATTTTTTCTAGTGACTCGTCGTGTTTCTTTATTAATCAAAACTAGAAATCAGAATTCAGGGTGTGCTGTGTGTTTGCGATTGATCAGTCAGGTGGTATTGGTTTAATTCCCCAATTAATTGAGGACAAATACTAGAACAAATTTCATGATTAAATATTTGAGGAGACAGTATTTAAAAATCTCTTTCCACCCGCACACAAGCTTAAAATCAGGTTTTGAAAGAACCCTTGAAAGTAAAAATCCGAGTGCACGAGAATTGTTGGAAAGGAAACGTAAATAAGGCAGGAATGTGGCCAAGCCAAGTTCATTACAAGACACAAATAAGTTTGAGCCTTCCACGGCATTTTCCAGCTGCAGTTTCCCTTCTTAGCTCCAGCACCTGTTTTGGGAGAAGAATAATAAATATTGGGATAAACGTGGGAGCGAGGTAGATGAGAGGTTTATTGAATTTCCCTGCCTGCCCAGCTACTGTGCTGTGTTTTACGGGAGTGAAATGTTTGGTATAAGTGAAACCACGTGAGGAATTGGCATCTTTTGGCTCTCTTTGCCTCTCAGCTGGAACCTTTGCATCCCACCCGTGCCAGCTCTGCCAGGCTAAGGGGTACCCACATCTTCTCCTGCGTTTCCGTGCACTTTATTTTGCTTTCTTCCTAAATAGAGATAAAACAGTTAAATATTTCCCAGCAAAATCCCCACATGTGATCTCCAGGGCCGTGCATACCATCAAACTGTCATTTCCTTCGATTAACCTTCACCTGACCTCGCTCCCCCAGGCGCTTTCCATCCCCTCGTTCCTCCACTCGAGCCTGGTGCTCTCTCTCTCAGGTGAGTGCCTCTGTCACTCAGGAGCTGGAAAGGTTCCTGGAGAACCCAGTGGAGATGTTGTGATGGAAAACTTTGCCCTGGATTGCACAGCCCAGAGCTGGATGTGTCCAGAAGTGCAAAGGAAACACAGCTCGGATACGAGCAGCTGAAGAAATCTGAATTTTAAGAGTGCCTGTGAAGTGTTTTATGAAATATTTTATGAAATATGAAATTGTGAAATATTTAAGATCGTAAAAGGTTCGTGACTGAGATCTACAGGACTTTTGTGCTGTAACTCCTTCATGTTCTCAGGAAGGCCCAGTTTGTGGAGAATAAAATCACTACCAGGAGAGGATCAGAGTTAAAGAGTCACCTCCTTATAACAACAGTTTGGAAATTGCCAGGGCCGTCTATTTTATAATTTTGAAACTCCACAGATCTGCATTAATCTAAATTTTTATCTACAGGTAGCAAGAAATTGAAAATTAGGAAAGCCAGAAGAAAAAAAACACTTCAAAATTATGCATCCCTACAAAAATTTCAGTTACTCCAAACTGAGCTTTGTTTTTTTGCCTCGTGGTTTGCAAGAAATGCTGATGTTTGTCTCAGCTTGGGACAATTTATTTTATTTTTTTTGTCCTGAAATTCCTCTAGAGAGAATAATACGGAACTGAGATATTATGAATCAAGTCAGATCCCACTTTGAGCTGACAGCAGGGAAGAGCAGAGCCTACATTGAATCTGTGACTTCTGCTTACGGAATAAAACATATTTTGGGATGATAATAAAGGCCATGTGTGATGAAGCATCTCTTCATCCCAAGGTAAGCTGGTGCAGTGGCACAAGCTGAAACTGAGCACTTTGGTTCTAGGCTTAATTTGACTGCTAAATCTCAGACTTTTTGCTGAGAGATTATAAATGTGCCATCAGAAGCCTCAGCATCACATCCTGTGGATGAGGATGGTTTATCCCTTAAATCAGCCTGTGATGTAGTAAATAGGTCAGAAAAGTCCTCAACGTTTCATCACCAGGCGTAATGTACAGATCTTACAGGATTTTTGTAGATATAGAATCCTCGAAATGTTTAGTTGGAAAAGAACTTTAAGTCCATCGAGTCCTTTTTTTTCTGAATCCTTTTTTTTTATTATCCAATTAACACTTGAAGAGCAGAGTCTAAGTGTGCAGCATTCCATGATTTCTACTCAGCCCTGAGATCATGAGACCTGTTGGAAAATAGGTTTAAAACAAGAAAGAATTGCAGTGTAAGATTCCTGTGCAAACACTGGATCCACTCCTTCTGCCAAGAGTTTATAATCTATTTTTTAGGTTTTTATTCATGATAGCTTTTTTATTTTCCCCTGTTCCGGCGGGAATGCTGCATTTATAAATCAGGTGGAAGCAGACATTGCAGATGCAGAGAGGGGATGGGGGTGAGAATTTCCAGCATGATGTTGTTGGTCAGTCTGCACTGACCAGTAGCACCAAGTTCCTGCACTGGTGGGAACTGGTGTGACTGGTTCTACTCTGTTTTAATCAATACCTAAAAAAACCATTCTATAATTCCATGGGGAATGTAAAAACCCCACTTTCGGAGTAAATGTGACCCGTTATTGTCCCCGTTAAGGTTTTTGCAAATGATTCTCCAGAAAAAAACCCCCAATATTTTCTGTGCAATCCTCCCCCAACCCAATCTGCAGTGACGGGGCTGTACTCACCTGGTGGAGTGGGGAATTTAAATGGAAGAACAAAAAGAAACTGAAATTGCCTTAGGGATTGAGGTCAGGTGAAGGTTAATCAAAGGAAATGACAGTAAAATGGCATTCAGGGCGCTTGGTACATTTTTAATCATTCCTCTCTCTCTCACTCATAAAAGACACAAAAGATGTCCAACTTTTTGCCATTGTATTTAGTTAAGGATGACTTTTATTTTTGTCTTGATTGTTTTAAAATAGCCTCTCTTTTCGATCTCTCTCGTAGATTTAGCTCCTGAAAACTTGCATTGCAGTGCCTTAAAGATGTGTGTGGGAAATTGGGAATGTGTGTGTGGGGGGAAGAAGAATGTTAAGAAAAGGGAGTAATTTTCCCCAGAATATCTCTCATTTTAACTTCTCTTTCTCAAGTGATAGATTTTGAAGGATTTCTAGAAGTCATGAGTTTAGGGAATAAATACTCAGAAAAGCTAAATATTCACATTATTACACAAGTGTCAGGCTAAGTGAAGTTCACGATTGCAACTACTGGAAACAAGAAGAGTTTCTTTCACACTCTGCTAATCTACAAGTTATTGTTCTGGTTTTAAGTCTAGGTATTTTGTAGATTTTTTGTGAAAAATATTAGAATAATCTCCGCGATTGCAATGAAAGTGTGAAGCCATGTCTGAATTTGCAGGTTGTGGGTTATATTCTGATTTTGTGTACGTGAAAAGACCCCATTTGGGAACTTCTATTTCCCAAGTTTGAAGCTGTCACTTTATGCCCGTCACCTCAGATAACTTTGGCATAACTACAACAGGAACAGGAGCAACTTTATGTAACTTATAACTGCCCAAGGCAACTTTTAAAAAATGTCAGCAATGCTTTTTTTTTTTTTCCCCAAGTCTGTTTGTATAGACTCCCTTCCCCCTGTGACACAAAGGGTCCTAAAGGGGATGGATGAAACCCAAACAGCTTTTAACTGAGGTAACTTGGTGCAGCAACTCTGTTCTCCCTGCTCTTTTCATCAGCATCGTGCCCTGAGCCCCCTGAATAGAGCAGCTGGAGCTGAGCTTAGCCAGGACCTTGAGCCGACTTTAGGCAAGACCTTAAGCTTTTGGAGAGGAACCTGTGGCTTAAAAACACATCCCTGCAGCCCCATGCGAAGAGTAACCCCACTTTGAGTTGCAGGAAAATGGAATTTTATGCAGATGAGGTGCTCCACCCTTTGGGAAAAATAAAATAGACCAGTCTGGAAGTGATTTCTGTGCGTGTCCTGGTGCTGGTGTGGCCGGGGGCTGCCACTGGGAATGTGGCACTTTTCCGCCAGATCCCACTTAGCAAGAGCTGCCACATGGATGCCAGATGGGCTCCTTGCCAGGGAGGAGGAGGAGGAGGGAAAGCCCTGCCCACCCTGCAAACGCTGCCGAGAAAATCCTGTCAGGGAGTTAGTGTAAAACTCGGGGAAAATGGGAAATCTGTATCAGAAGTGGCTGAGCAAAGGCTGAGTTGAGCTGAGCTCTGCTCCAGGGAAGGGGAGAGGAGCAGGGTGGGGAAGGCTGGGCTCTGGTGCTGGGAGGGCAGAAGATCCCAGCAGCAAGTGCCTGGTTTTGCAGGCACAGGGAGAGGAGGAACTCGGGGATTTCCACGTTGGCAGGGTCTGACTGGGATTTTACGATGCTGTAACAATGCCAGTGTCAGGTTTATGGAGGGCATTTTTCAACTCAGCCCAAGCAGCCAGTTCTGCCGCTGCAACTCCTCTCCCTGGTAAAACCTCTGTCCTGCTAACAGAAATCCAAATGAGTTTTGGTGTGTCTTTGGCAAAACAGGAATATCTGTGTAAGAAAGAGAACAAAATGTGAGAGAGATCGTTTAAAATGAAACCGAGTACCTGAGTTGAAGACACTATTAACTGCTGACAACTGGAAAACTCTTAGACTGAGGGAATGTGATTTTTCCACCTGGTCTAGTGGAAGATGTCCCTGCCCGTGGCAAGGGAGTTGAAACTGGATGAGCTTTAATGTCCCTTCCAAACCAAACCATTCTATGATCTTTTTTTTAAACAAACATGACCTCAGAATTTTGCTGAAATAAATACTAAAGAATCGTATTCAGACCGTATCTTTATTTTTAAAGCATCCAATAGAAATATTCATGCCCAAAACATTCAAGTATGGCAAAGATCAAGTTGGTTTGAGCATTTTTGTTCCAACTACTGGGATCATCAGTCCCTCTTCTGTCCATAGAGCCCCTCCTGGATCAGGGCTGCTTGTTAGGACAAGTTGCAATCTGAATGTAGCTGGATTAATGGGTTTGGGTGTTTTCCATGTTGCAAAGTGAATTTGGGATAAAATAGGAGCATTTAGAGTTTCCCCATGGGCGGAAAATGGGGTTTGTGGGCAGAAAGGGGGATCTTGTGTTTGGTCTCTGCTGCAGCTGAGGTGAGGGGAAGCTCTGCTCAGTGTCTCACAGTTTTTCAGGCTGGTTTTAACATCTTGTACCAAATTACCAGCCTGAGAGGGAGGCTCGGGGTGAGGAACCTCACTGGAGCATCAAAGGAATTTGATAAAATATGGTGGAGGAACAGCAATAACTGATGGCTTCACATTTCCTTTCGCTCCCTGTTTTTGGAGAGAAACCTTCCATGCAAGCATTCTCAGGTGAAGCCTCAGTTCCTGTTGGAATAAATTGCTTGTCTCGGTTTGATCCCTGAGCCTTCTGACAAAAATACCATGGTTTTGTACCTTATTAGAAGCATGGTTGAGTCCAAACGCTGCCAGGGCTTTGCTGGGTGAGAGGGATCAGGGAAGGTCAGGGATGTGCTGAGCGCAGAGGCTCTGGTGCCTGCTGGCAAACAGAGGGTTTGGCTCTGGTGCTCTCAGCTTTCCACCTTCATTTTCCACCCTTCCACCATCAAGATGCGGGGATGCTCAGGAGAAAATTCATGCTGTCTAATTTTAGATGTCCAATTTAGGTTGCTCCTGGCTGTAACAAAGCCCAAGCTCTGCATGCTGCAAGTCTCTTCCATTTCAGAGTCAGATTCTCGTTTGAGCCCAGCTCTGGGTGAGCAGAAAGCACAGGGGGAGCAGCTCTACATCTCAGACAGGCCACTGGGGTCTCTCTGAGCACCCAAACCAGATCCCTGGTGGAGGTGGAACCAGTCATTGCACGGGAGCTCATTTTTCTGTGAGGATTTCTACGATAAATCCTCAGTGTAAGCAAGGTTTGAAAAAGAAAGGAGCCAAAGCCTTTGAAAACATTTCCAAGTGGGAAAGTTTCAGGCTGAGCTTGGGGTGAAGCCCAGTTTTCACCAGGTGCCCAGTCAGGTGGGAATCATCTCCATGAAGCCCAGGTTTCACCAGGTGCCCAGTCAGGTGGGAATCATCTCCATGATGCCCAGTTTTCACCAGGTGCCCAGTCAGGTGGGAATCATCTCCATGATAANAGCCCAAGCTCTGCTTGCTGCAAGTCTCTTCCATTTCAGAGTCAGATTCTCGTTTGAGCCCAGCTCTGGGTGAGCAGAAAGCACAGTGAGAGCAGCTCCACATCTCAGACAGAGCTGTTCCCCTGCCAGAGCTGCCACCAGGCCACTGGGGTGTCACTGAGAACCCAAACCAGATCCCTGGTGGAGGTGGAACCAGTCATTGCACGGGAGCTCATTTTTCTGTGAGGATTTCTATGATAAATCCTTAGTGTAAGCAAGGTTTGAAAAATAAAGGAACCAAAGCCTTTGAAAACATTTCCAAGTGGGAAAGTTTCAGGCTGAGCTTGGGGTGAAGCCCAGTTTTCACCAGGTGCCCAGTCAGGTGGGAATCATCTCCATGAAGCCCAGGTTTCACCAGGTGCCCAGTCAGGTGGGAATCATCTCCATGAAGCCCAGGTTTCACCAGGTGCCCAGTCAGGTGGGAATCATCTCCATGATGATGTGCTGGGTCATCACTTCTCCTGCTGCTTTGTCCCATTGGCTCTTGCAGCTCTGGAATCGGTGAGGAGCAGAAGGCAGCCAGCTCTCTTTTCAAATTCGGGGAGGCAGGCCCCCTTTCTGAGGCTATTTGTTGTATCACCTGAAGTTAATTTAATGCTTAAAACACAGACAAACCCGTTCTGAGGGATTTTAACCTGGAAATGCACTGGGAGCAGTCACTCCCTGTGCTCTCTGCTGCAGGAGGATGGGATTCCAGAACCATCTGGACACGACCCTGTGCCATGAGCTCCAGGAAGACCTTGTTTGAGCAGGGAGCTTGGACCAGATGATCCCACCAGTGGTGCCTCCAACCTTACCCATTTCTCATTGATGGTCTGGAGGAGGGCATTAACAACCAGGACATTTCTTTATGGAGTTGGTTTGGAAACACGAGCTGCCTGGAAGGAGACTTTTGCAATCAGGGAGGTTGTCCCTACTGAAATCAGCAGAAATTTGGGAGGGTCGTGGCTGCCTGGGCAGCCCTGAGAGGCTTTGGACCATTTGCTGAGGCCACCTGTGGTTGCTGGTTTAGAGGATGTGTCACTATTTTACTCCGGCATCTGTTCAAAGTCCTAATTCTGTGGATCAGTGTCTTTCAGATGAAGAAAGTGAAATCCTTTCTTGCCCCTGGTGCCTGAGTAAATTGATATCAAATTCTCTAATGAAAAGACAACTGTTGTCAGCAGAGGCAAGCAACAAGAAAATCTGGGACAGGAGGTAACTTCATGATGGATTCTACATCCTCAGGGACTTTCTGAGCTCTGAGGATTAATTTTCTATTATATCCACGTGTGGGGCTTCCCTTAAATACACTTCCACTAACAACTTAATACTTTTTTCAATTACAGTATCATAAAATGCTACAACTTTTTTTGACATTCTGCCACTTAGAGGCCAATGCTTTCATCACTGTGGCTTTTGTTGCCCCCTTTTACTTTTCTTAAATGAAGCATCTTTTTGCTGCCCCGCTGAAGCCATGGTTTTGTGGAGAGAGAGTTTTTTGCACAGGGGGAAAAAACCCTTGGGAACTGAACTTCTGCAGTGGTTTGCACTCCATGAGCTTGATCTGCAGGTCCTGATGGACTTACAAAGCCTCACCACAAGTGTCTCTTCTCAATATTTTAGCTCAGTTTACTTTATTATCTTCAGTTTTTTAGATTTATTTATCTATTATTTATTTTACCATCTCTATTTTGTGTAAGGTAACTCTAAGAATGCTTTCAGACCAAAAAAAAAAAAAAAAAGGCATTTTTACCTTTCCACACACTTGACTGTGTGAGATAGAGCCAGAGCACCAGAGATCCAGAATTTCCTGCAGCAACCTCATAGTGCATCTAAAAATGAATCGCTCAAGGTATGAGCCAATGGTTTATATAGAAGAAGGATTTGGATAACTACAGGTTACAACCCGTTCCAGGAGGGTGGTCAGTAGCTCAAATAATTTGGAGTTCTCCACCTGGAAGTGTGGGGAGTTGGAACAGGAAAAATAGATAGAGTGAGGTGTCTGAAAATGACCTGAGTGCCAAGGAGAGGTGTTGGTGAGGCTGTGTTCCCCTTTGGAACACTGATGGATCAGTGCTATCTGTCACATGGGGTTACTTCTGTTCTGGTAGAACAAGGCTTGAGAGGACATCTTCACCTGGGAACTCACAGAAGCCTTTTGCTTTTGTTGGCACTGAGGAGGAAGGACGCCCTGATTTCACAGGGCAGCTGAGAACTCTGTAAATTTGGGAATACCAATCCAGTTGCCCCCAAGTAAATCAGTATTTTTTATGTTTTTATGATTTTATAACCAATATTTGATATCTTTAATGTAGATACGTGATTTTACAGCAAGATATTATTAAATCAGGGCAAGATGAATGGAGAAGTTGGAGGTGATGTCTGTAGAAGGAGCTAGGGCAGATGTGGAGATTCCCATGGGAGAGCAGAGGCTTCTTGTGCAGGCACAGGGCAGGCAGAGACCAGGAGCTCTGTCTGTCCCCCAGCCAAGATGGAATCATGGAATAGTTTGGGTCTGAAGGACCTTAAAATTCATCCAGTGCCACCCCCTGCCATGGGCAGGGACACCTTCCACTATCCCAGGGTGCTCCAATCCCTGTCCAACCTGCCTTGGACACTTCCAGGGATGGGGAGTCCACAACCCAAAAGCTGGGTCAATAGAAGTGTTGGAAAACAAGGCTGCCCAGCTGCTTCCCCACATTTTCTATCTCCTTCACTGAGGAAAAGAGGGAAAAGCCTTTCCAACACAAGGGACACGTCACCGTGTGTCAGCGCAGGGAACATGAACTGATCCCAGTTAATCTTCCCTGCTTCCTTCCGCACCTCCATTTTATAAACTGAAATTGGCAGGGAATTATGGCCACAAAACCCGATTTCTGCCTCAGTTCTGCTCCTCGGCACAGAACTACCTGACAATTAATATTTGTGTATACCTTTTGAAATCTGTGACCTTTGGGGAGTTGACAGAGCTATAATATTGGTCTTTGTGTGCTCGCCTGGCTTTTAAAGTCCCTGCCTGGTGGATGTAAGTTCAGTGGATACAGATCTGAAACTTGATTTCCTCAGTATAGCTGCATTAGCATTCAGCTGTGGGTATGTAAGATAATAGTATTAAAAGCAACCTTCCATCCTGTTGTCATGGATGCAGCACAGCCCAATCCTGGGAGCAGTACACCACCAGTCTTTGTACAATCTCATTTTTATCTACAAATTTTGATTTAATTATACCAGAAATTCTGCAGCCGCCTATAATATATGATTTTATTTTTCATTTTGAGCATTAAAATGTAAGAATTGAGCAGCTCTAGTTCTTTGTCCAGCGCTCTTTTTTTTTTTTTTGCATTCCAAGTATCTGTCAGTATTAGTTATGAGACTGTGTGAAATAAGTAGCCATGAAAGATGCCTGCTTTTATGACAGAATGAGTGGTTTCATGAATTTTAAAGGAGCACATTTGTATTTTCTGTTCTTGAACTACATGGGCTACTCGCAAATATGACAGAAGATAATTGTTTGAGGAATTATGATGCCTTTCAAGATTTTGCGGGATATTACTATTTTCATAATCTTTCATTTATCAGCTTCTGCCGCTTGATTTATTTATGGGTGTAATTTGGAAATTAAAGTACTCCCACTCTGGCAGCAAAGGTACATGTTTGCTCCATGGGGCTCGTGCTCCCTCCCCTTGGCAAAAATAATGAATGTGCTAATTTTTGTGTCAGGACTGGGGGCAGCCAGGTGTGATCCTGGGCCACGTGAGCCAGGAGGGAAGAGTCCGGAGCCTTGGGATGAGCGGGGATTTCAATCTCCAGCAGCACCCGTGGCACCAGGCAGAGCGTGTGCTCAGTTTGTTAGGATTTAAATGAAGGCATTGTGAGCAGGGATTTTGTGTGAGTGAGTAAAGGCTTCAAGCCTTTAATTGACTCGGAAAATCTTTTTAGTTGTGATTAGAGGGACAGATACTCAGCTGGTGAGGACTGATGGTGCTCCATTGAATCAATTTTCATACCCTGTCTGGAGTCAATGGAGCAGGGCTCATTTATAACCCTGTACCTGGCCTGTTATTATAAAAAAAAAACATTCCAAGCCTGATATCTGAGTGGTACAGTAACCTTTTATCAGGGAGCTGCTTGGCTCAATTTAAAAAAATTCATCAAAATCAGGGGTAAAATCCTTGGGCTAATAAATTCAGTGGCATGAGCTATTTTCATTTGGTTGGGAATTTAAGTGTGGAAACCTATGGCTGTGTCCTATTTGCTTGAAAGCTCGGTGATGGATCTGCCATACTTTCATATTTAGCATAAGGTTGTCTTCTTAAAGGCTAAAATCAAGCATCTCTATATCTATATGAAGCATCTTTATATCTGTATGAAGCATCTCTATATGAAGCATCTTTTAAAGACTAAATGAAGCATCACTATAGTCTTTTCTGGCTTAGCCTGGAAGTATTTTTATTTTTTTCCCTTGGTAATATTATCTCACTTTCCATCCTGTGATAACCGCATAGAAGGATCTTATTTTATGGTTAAAAAAAAAAAAAAATCTGGATATCTTCATGTATTAAACTTGTCCCTAACATCTGAATATTATCACTGAAAATCCCCTCTCAAAATTCTGCGCACGCCCATAATTAAACTGCTCTGAAAGGTGCAGTCAGGAGAACCAGGCACCAACATTATGGAGTGAAAATTAAAGAGGCAAAACATCAGAGTGTCTACTGTATGTGCCTGCTGTTAGACAGTCAAGCATGGAGAACAGGATACACCTCTATGGATGGATGGCTTTCCTTATTAAAAAAACACAGTAGGACTCACAGTAGGGGAACACACTAAAACAAGGCTTTGTAGTAATTTCCTTGAAAGAAATTTCCCAAGATAGCAACTTAAAAAAAGCTTTTAATCTCACGACTGGCTCTACAGTGAGTTTTACTGGGGCTGGGATGAAAAAGGCCTTTAGATTGCGACGGATCTGGTAGGGTTGGTCTGAAGCCTCTTCCCTCCCAAGAAAAAGATTAGACTTTCCTTGCACCAGAACAAGGGTTGAATAGATTGATGTGATTCTGGCATATTTAAGAACCTTAAATACATATCTCTCAAGTCTGAAATTACGTGGGAAAACAGAAATCCCCTTTCCCAGCTGGAATACTTGACCAACCACGCTGCCGTGCGACACCGAGCCCATGCGTTAGATCAGGGTTCCTCCTGCACGTCTAAATTTGAAACCACTGTCCCTCGTGATTTTGAGCTGGTATTTTATTTTGGGTCTCTGAGCAGTGTCCTTTCCCACTTGGGAGGAACATAAAGTTTTTCTCATAAATTCCTGGAGAAGAATCCAACAAGACCGTGTCCTGCAGCAGCTCGTTGTGCCGCGGTGGGCCAGTAACTCCTTCACTGGGATTTGCCTGATCTGCTACCTATTCCACATGACTATTAAACACCAAAGTAAAGGAAAAAAAAACCCCAAAATCTGGCTAAATTCCCATGCAAACCTGCTGGAAGGCTGGCCCGTGTGTTATAGTTACCTGCTAACCCTTAAACTGCTGTGGCTGCAGCCCCGTGCTGCCCTTGGTGCCGATGCACGTGTCCAAGGCCACACTCTGAAATCCTCTGGCTTCTCCTCAACCTTCTCCTTCCCCGTTTTGGTGCTGTGGCTGTGGGGAGGTGGCCCCAGGGGTTCCCAGAAGGAGCAGGAGGCTGGAGGTGCAGCAGGAGCTGCCCACACTCCCCGGAGTGCCCAGCGCCGTGTGTGAGCATCGGCGGAGGAGAGGGAACATCTTGTACCTATCTTGTGTCAGCGAGCTGAGAACAGGCAAGGAGCATGTCTGATAATGTGTTTCACATTGAAATAATTAAAGAGAATTGTTGCTGGAGGGAAATGTGCCTTTAAAAATTAACCCTGACATCTCTCCGACAATTTGGCGTATTACAAGAGATCCTTTTTTCCCCTTTTTTTTTTTTTTTTCCCCCCCTTCTTTAGTTTTACTAAACTTGATATGCATTTTTCAGCACTTTGGAAAATGCAGAGCCTTTGAAAACTTCCCTGTATGAATAGTCTATACTTACATGAGCAGCCCCATCTATTTTCCACTGAACTACTGGCAGGACTGATGTTTAAAGGAATGGGGCTGAAGTAAATGACACGTTCTGCAATGCCCTGGAGCCTCTGCTAGTTATTATTGTTTGAATCTCTGTCTTGATTGCATATATTGCAGTCTTCTATCACACGGGGAGCCAGTTTTGAAATCTGAATGTTGCTCCTCAAATAACCATCGAGCAGCTCGCTTTATTATTTCTTCTTACGCTGAAAAAAAAAATCCTTGGAAATTGAAAGTAGTCATTTCCATAAAGCACTCAAAGTTTAAAAATGTTCTTTTTGAAGGAGCTGGAGTATTTGAAAACAAATGTTAATGTCTATAAACGCAGTATTACTTATTTTTTTATAATTCAAGCTGTGACAACACCAATTACATTCACGTTTTTGTCATCTGTAGAAAGTTAAATATACAACCAGGTATCAGTGATTGGGAAGTTTGGCTTCACTATATCGTGGCTATAAAAGTTAGTTACCGGCTGAAGAATTGTGCAACTTTCTATTGGGGTGAATTTCTGTATTTTCAGTTCTCCATTCAATCAGAATTTGTTAGTCCAGGGGTAGGAAATGTTTGGTTTCCCTCCCTTTGTTTATTTATTAATTTGAAGCTGCATTTCCAGCCTGGAAAAGGGCACAGGAGGAGGCAGGACTGGTGAAGATGCTCAGGCTGCTTTTCCTCCCTGATGTGGCTGGAGCTGCCTTGGGCCGTGTGAGTTTTCCAGGCTCTTTCCCTGTGCTGGTCACCAGGAGGAACCTGAGGGTGTTATTCCAGACCTGACAGCTGGAATTCTGCAATTCCCCAGCCTGAGGAATGGCTGAGGTGCTGCTGGGGTATTCCTGGCTTTCAAATCTGCAACTGAGACAACGGACACACAAATTGTCCTTCAGACACTGAAAAGCCTTTTTTTAAAAATTTTTTCTTTATTTATTTTTTACTTCTTTTGAATAATTTGTGACCCGATGGGAGGCAAACACAGTGCAATGCACAGGAGCAGGAACACACTTTTAATTTACATCTGCAGTTTCCAGGCTGCAGGGCAGATCTCTGGGGGACACTCTGTCCTGGAGCACCTCAATCTGGGGTTTACACCCACAGAATCACCTTGCAGGAGCCAAACCCTCCTACATTTCTTAGTCAAGAAGAAGAGATTCAGCCTCATATTTCCTCATCCCTTGAACTTTTGACAATTTGGTGATCTTGGGAACAATCCTTCAAGATGCTGAGTACCCCCACGGGCACTTAATGAGGACAGCTGATGGCTCGTGATGCTTCCTATGACTGGGCGCTTCCTTAGTTAAATTTAAAACACAAAATACTTTAAAAACACTCCTTAAAAACATTTTTCTTGGCTTGGGAAGAATTTTTACCCTTTTATAAAACCAGCAGCTGAAGAAGTATCTGTTAGCTGCTGGATTTGTGTTATAAGCCTGGCTGTACACAATATTGCTGGGATGTACTTTTCGGCTATTAAAGGCTCATTAAAAAAATTAAAGTCCCCACAATTTACAATATTTTCCATTGAAATAGCATGTTAACACATTTCTTTAATCAGTGTGTAACTGTCAGGGGAAAGAACAATTCATGTAGTATATGCATACATTAGGAAAAAAAAATTATCAGATTTAATTTTATTTGTTTTATATTCAGGGCTTTTTTGAAGGAATTCCTGCAGGGAAATGGTTAATCTATTTTTAACTAAAGCTTACTTTTGTAATCTATCCAGTGCTTAGAGTTCTGTCATTGATCTATGATTTATGTGATTTAAACCACCTCTTGGCTGTAACATTGGTTTCTATCCAAGATGCTGAGCTGAATACTAATTACGAGATCAAATTTATGCTGTTGGGCTAAGCAGCTGAAGGAGCTTTCCGTGCAGGACTCCCTTAAACCACGCCACCGTTGAGCATTAGTGGAATATTTGGCGAGGGGGATGGGGAAAAAAGCTGGAAAAGGGGAAAAAAAAATACAGCAGGAAAGCTGAAGTGTCCTTTGAAAGCTTTATTTTTAGTTCTCTTGAATGAGTGCACAGTGCTGGATGCAGAAATTCAGTGTGTGAATATGCACATGGGGCTGTTTTTCCAGCAGAATCTCACTAATTCCCCCTAACGACTGGGAAACCCACTGAGAAAAGCCAAATGGCACCAGCGAGCAAACAAATAAATATGATTGAGGAGATTTTATTCCAAGATGTATTTTATGCCTTTATTTTGACAAGTATCACGTTGTCAGAATGATTTATGGTATTTCAGAGCATACCAGTAAATGCACTGTAGGATGGGTCCTTACAGGAAGAAAGTCTGGGTAACAATAGCTTTGCTTTGCCTCTCCTTAAAGCATTTTTGCTGAGAAATCAGCCAAGAGCACCAATTTTATAGAAAATATAGGTTTTCTTCAGTAAGAATGAGTAACAATTCCATTCTCCTGCATCACCTTTGCAGAGGAGGTCGGGATGGCAGCGATTTTCTTTGGGGGGAAAGGGAGTCAAAGCCTGTTCCAAGAGCTCAGAATCCGAACCCCAGCCTGAATAAAAATGAAATTTTCCATTGGAATTTTATTGATTATAATGGCTTTTGAGAGGAAACGTGTTCCCATGCACCATTTGACTTCCATCTCTGTTGGTATAATGTTGAGGTGTTTCGTTTTGATGGTGTTGAAATATTTTGGTTTGTTTCGGCTTCTTTTATTTTTGGTTTGTTTATTTATTTATTT